>JBCEWB010289568.1:0-11633 GCA_039654565.1 Peronia peronii
GACAGGATTTCTATGTAACTAAGTTTGCAAAGCAATGTTGATAAGAATTCTCTATAAGTTTTTATAGCATTATACATTTTAAATCTTGAGGTGATCTGTCACGAAACAAAGTAACACCGATCTAGGTCATATGTGATGCTATTTCAGTGTTCCCTCCAATCCACCTGTGTTATACGCACGTTACTGTGTGCTGAATGGTCTAGTCCAGCGCTGATAAACACAGAGAAATGAGTAGTCAGAGTCAAGGTGGATCAAAGGCCTTTCAAGGCTAAGGCGACTTTTTTGTAGTCAATTTGATATATAATAAGCCTTCGTTTTGTGCAAGCCGTCACAGGGATATTCCTTTCTATGATGGCAAGCACAAGTGTTTAGGGGGGTTGGGAGGACATGCGCGCGCGTGTGTGCGTGGGTCCCAAAATCTGAATTTTGCTAAAAAAAAAAAAAAATGCAATTTTGGGTTTTTTGTTTCCTCTTAAAAGGTCAGCCTTTTCTGCATATAAAAATGGTATCAAAAAGTGGATATGTCCATTCTAACGTGTTTGGTCCATGGTCATTCAACAGTTGGCCTGGCCTACTTTCAACCAGGATTTGGCTCCACTTGGCTGTTATATGCGGCCATAGATCATCACTATTTGATTATGTGTAGGCGAAGAGTGCATAAAATACTTGATTGTGACCTCATCTGGCAAAATCATAAACTCCAGTGCCATGGATGGATATTAGATGACCACTATGATGCGAAAAAAACTGCTGATCATGCAGATTATCCCTAGCAGGCGCTCTAGAATGAACTTTCACGTCCTATAAATAGTAAAACTTTCTTTTATTTCTGCCATTTCAGAGCTTAGTTGTGGACTGTATACCATGGTAAAGGCCAAGAAACTTGGTTTGGACAGAAAAAGAACCCAGAAGTGGCTCTATTGGAATCCTTATAATGATGGGAGGCAAGGAACATAATTTAAGAAAAATGATGCCCAGAAAGCCAGGAGGGGGCAACAAAAGACATAGAAATCATGGAAAGAGGGCTAATATGTAGAAAAAGGCTGTTTTGAAGCCAAAAGCCGAATAAAAAACCCTCCATGTCAATTTTTCCGTGAGAAAAAACTTGAACCGCATTTTTCTCAAAACCCACTTTTTTGTCAGTATTTTGCTATCTACTTTTTAGTTTCTACACCGATTCTAACCAAATTTGGCATACATCATGTTCACAACAAAACCAAAATACGGACATATGCAGACCTGCCTATCCTCACAACAGCGGAGGAGAGATATCTGACTAAAAAAGGAGGGAAAATGGGAAAAGGAGGAAAATTTACCAACCCTTAGTTCCTACCTAGAATTACTATGTATTACATAACAAATCAATAAAACATCCACATATGGACTTAAGCTTTCATTTGATATAAATATTACTAGATCTGCATATCTTACATTCTTTGCAGATTCGTAACATAATGAACAGTTTTACTTTAATTAAGTATAGATCTAGCGCATTTTGCACTATTCATAAAAGTTTAGAAAATTCATTGCACAAATTCCTATTCTTTTGTCAATGTGCCGTCCTCTTACATTTGTGAAGGAGAAGGCGTGCTACCACTTCACTGCAGGGTGGGAAGCGGAGTACGTGGTAGGTTCACAGTCAGCCCACCACCCAACATCCCTGCTTTCCCTTTGATCCAATGCTCCGACCGCTGACCGGCATTTCACATCTATCTGCTCTGCCTGCTTCTGCATGTAACAATTAGTAATACTGAACAACGGATTCTGGATGGTTCTGATTGGCCGTGGGAAAGTAGAGGACAGTGCGGCTGGGTTCACACAGCTGGCGGGACTGAGTGCGGGTGGGGGACAGCAGTGGATGGAGAGAGGAAAACTGATTGGACTACAAATGATGCATGGCAGTGAAGCGGTTAAATTCTGGCTGTGATAGTGATAGCTACCACAAAAGGAAGTAGGCATAACAGCCATTTCATAAACAGAAAACAGCCTGTGAGTGAGACAACCTCCGTCCCGAGTGCTGGCAGGGACATTCTAATAGAATGACAGGCCAGTCAAATTTCATACCAAAATTATGTCAGAATTGCCAAGACTCGATCTTTTTTTTTTTTTTTAAAATTTTTTTCATCCCTCTTACGTAAAGTAAGCCGACAAAACCAGTAGGCTTACATGATGATGCACGTTATGGGCAGCCCGTCGTCTTCTGTTCAATGACGCACACGTAAAGACATGTATTCATAAGCTAAACAGGTCGTCAGCATCCGACCAGACTTTTGAGTAAAAGATCCCAGGATGAATCTACATCGTTTAGATCTACATCGTGGTCGGCAACAAGCGAACAAAGTGAAAACATAAAACGAGGGGCGGGATCAGACACCACGGTTAATTAAAGATTTAGGTTCAAAAGGAAACTACACGAGCGATCACAGCCCAAGCGATGATCAGATCATGAATAACTGGCACACATGAACGACCACTTAGCATGAGGGTGGGACAGGCGGGGTGTAACACATAACACTACCTGTCCGAACTGGGCTACATCATGTACTGTTGGCCTACAGACACAGGCCTGGGCAACGGCAACCGGCAGGACCACTGCCCATAGCAACAAACGGGAGAAAGCAGTTTTCTGCTGGACTGCGAGTGAAAACTATTCTCCAGCTGCATTCAGAATGATGCCAAAGCATGAAATGCAGAAAAACTAGTATAAAATATCCAAATTCGAATGCAGGAATTTTTATTCAAGGCACGGGATAGTGGGATACTGAGTCGAAATGCGGGATGATCCCGCGTAAGGCGGGATGGTAGGCAGGTCTGCGTATGCGCATCCCATTCTATCGGTAAGTTTTAGAGAAAAATGGGTTTTTATGAAAAAAAATTGTGAAATTTGAAATACATGGCATTTTCAAAGATTTCTAAAAAATTTGCTATTGCATACAAAGGGCTGAAAATACCTAACTTTTTAGATATTATGTCAAAAAAGACATTCAGCAAGTTTCATCAAGTTTTGTTAAAATTTGGCGGACTGGATAGATTTTGAAGTTAGTCATTTTAGAGATGCCAAAATCCAAGATGCCGGCATTGCCATGGCAATTATTTGAAAAAGTCAATTTTTTTTTTTCAGTTTTCCTTTAATTTGAACATGCCAAATGCGATGGACAAGGTTAAAATAGCCTATCTTTAATAATAGTTTTTTTAAAAAAACTTCGGGGAACTACCTGTAAGTAAAAAAAAAAAAAACCCCAGGACCCCCCCCCCCCCCCCCTCCCCTAAGGGGAATGTTTTTAGGCAAAATTTATTTGATCAGTTATTTACCGATTCCTGTGTAGAAAACAAGCGATAGTAGTTTCTTGCTTTGTTTTTTACTTCCCTCTTTTGAGAACAGTGTTGTAATAAACTAAATAAAAAGAATGTTTTTGCATGTATTGTTCTTTACTCTGGGGAATGTCAACAATTTTCAGCGGAACAATATAAAGTCAAATCACAATTTTTGCTTGCATGATAATAAAATCTTAATAGTTTTACAACAGTGAATGATTTTCATGCACATATATAGTGCTGTATGCAGGGTTAAAAAAAAAAATGCATCACTGCTGTAACATGAACCACAGGAGGTTCAGTCAGTGCACAAGATAGTGTGCTGATCACTGGCAGGCCACAGTGGAAAAGACAGGCTATCACTTTGCTGCAACTCTCCAAGTCACGCCGTGCGAGTAGTGAGTTTCAAGTCACGCCGTGCGAGTAGTGAGTTTCAGAGTTTTGTATTTTTTTTAATGTTGTAATATTAATGTGCATTATTTCTTTGGAAAGTAACATTACTATACTATCACATTTCAACTGGCAAAATATGAAATAAAATGAGTCACAAAAAATTTGTTTTTATGTTTTATACTTTGTCAGAAAACATCACCTCAACCCAAAATGGTGCGTTTACAGGGAATTTCTATCCAAAATCAGTACGTTGGGAGGGAATTTCGGGTTCGGGCAAGGCGCGATATCAGAAGGTTAAAATGTGTAATATGGTACAACAGAAAGGACCACTAGGCATACTGTCTATAAAAACACAATAGTCAAACAGAATTTTGTAAAAAGGTACCTACCTCCTTCGATTTGGTGACGGATATCTACGATTAAGAGGACTGCGCCTTCGTTCTGGAGTTCTGTGTCGCCGAACAAAAGGAGAGGGTGCTCTTCGGCGGCCCTCTCTCCTCCTCTCTGAGATCAGAAAAAATTTTGTTTCATTACTTTCACCTTCTGCCATGGTAGCTTTTTTTTTTTAACCCTGAAAATAAACCCAATCTTTCTGCATCACCTACAATCATCAAACTGATTTACCACTCTACATCATAAATTATCGTACAGGTGTAACATCATACACATATTATTGGCAGCATGATGACATCAGCCATGTGCCAGGGCACCAAATTTTATGTGAGAACAATAAATAGGTGTGCCACCAGAATCTGAAAAATTTGCTCGAACCTTTTTTTCAGATTATCACAGAGTCATACTCAAAGTGACAGAATCCACACTGTTAGAACACAAAGTCAACAAGACCATGAAGAAACTGCAGTCATGAGTGTACAGGATGCTGACCCACACATGAATGACAGGTCTTTCAAGCCATTATTGGTATCTGAGACATGTCGGGCACATGGGCGAGGCAAGATTGAAATGACCCCAGCAATGGTGCTCATAACAACATGTGCTCAAGTCCCCTAAACGAGACCTTGGCAACGGCTGGAGGCAGGCACATCGTTCATAGCAAAGCACCAGTTAGGTCTATCAATCAATATTATACAAGCCTTGTAACAAGTGGGTGCATATCAAGAATATTTCAACAGCAGTCAGAACAAGATGAAGCAAAAAATCCACAAAGAACTTTCATGCATAAAGATACATGAAATGCTGGGATTTGTTAAAACTAGCCCCCAATATGAGGAAACCTGTTCACTCCAGAGTAAACGGAAAGCCAGATTGATACATCCAAAGCCAAAGTGAAACTTGTCTGTTTAAAAGGCACAGATAACTTAACTCTGATATAATGTCGATGACCTGATCAACATTTATAAGTATCAGTCAAGCTTTGCATCAGTTCTTATCAGGGAGGATGAGATGAGATGGGTATAATATGCAATCACTGTCTTGATCTGACTGACACATTGCTCCATTGTAAAATCAGATGTCCGAATGCGTGTAGGAATGATGCACGAGAATGTCGTTACAATGTTGTGAATTATTACGCGAGACATTGGCAGTAGGCTTATAATCTTTCCTGCAAAGAAATAAAAAATGCACCATCCCTTTTATATCTGAGCAGAAATGAAAAGCACCTATTTGATATTCATGTCTTATTCTCAAGAAATGCAGTGTGCACACTAAGCAACAAATATACTGTGCTTTGCCAAATGCAGACTTCACACATTTCAATTTGACACTTGTGTCGTTGGTGCTGCAGGTTGTAAATTTTGCCAGAACTTCCGTCAGCGTAGCTTCTGGCAACTGCCAGAAAAGTGCCACCTCTGAATTTCAAAAAAAAAAAAAAAAAAAAAAAATGAACTACGAATTTTGATTTAATTCTCAACTGAAATGATACGTGATTTTTCTTTCCCTATGCCTGCCTGAGGAGAGACTCTAGTTTTAGTTAAATTTGACTTTGAAATAAAATGGTCCATTTTGGTACACGGCCGACTTCACCATACCGCCAACAATATGATTAAACAAAAAAAATTGGCTTCTATATGCCGAACGTGCTTGCTGCATTCATCAAACTTGCAGTGCACTTATACCACTAAAATTTGATAAATAAATAAAAGACACGGGTGAATTATACTACAGATTGTATTTCATTTACCATTCACAGGTGGAGGAGAGGGCCTTTCATCTTCACTCGATTCTCCAGATGACGAACTTGATGAATCTTTACCACTTTCATTGTCATCATGTTTTCTATAATTCCTCCTTTTCTGGATTCCTCCCTTCTCAGGTGATGATGGTTCATCCTTCTGCCAAATGAAGATAAATATCTCTCGAGTCAAAATAATCATTACTGGTTATTGCCAGCTTGCCAGTAAAGCATACAATAGAAGAATTTCAGGGTACAAGGCAAGAGGAAGACCACAAAAGACATGGATCGAGGGTGTGAAAGAAACCCTGAAGACCCACAACATCCCACCCAGCCAGGCCATCCAGCTTGCCAGAGACCAAAAGCTTTTTCTCCCCTTGACGCCCTAGACCGTACAAGAGGATAGATAAAAGAAGAAAGAAGAAAGGTTACTGGTGATATTTTGAAAAAAAATATAAAAATGAGCTCATATCTTAAAATCATTTAAGAAAACACACACTCTTGTGACCAACTCGTCAGTTTCTGGGAGCCTATATTTTGATTTATCTGAAGACATATGGGATTTATTTTTACTATCTCTTCAAGACTGATGTGCTGATAGTAAAGTAGTAAAAAGAACTTACAGGAGCCTTTGATCCTCTTGGCTTCTCTTCCTCTTCATTATCTGAACTGCTTGAGCTTTCCTCAGAACTGGATCTGCAAATTTAAACATAAATGAAATCAAAAGAGCATTAATAAAATTTAATCATGTTTTTCTTTTGAGCAAACTTTAAAGGGGTAGTGCAATGTCACAGACAATCTATACTAAATGCTGTAACACAACAAACGTCTTGTAGCCAAAAACATGTTATCGTGTTATTTTTGCGAAAACATCACTGTTAATGTGTTTATTTGCAAAATAAGATGACTTGTGGTTCTTTCACCAGCTCTCCCCACATTAATGCCGATTTGCTTGTGACGGCATCTGTTTCTGCACATCTGCATACTATGAAGCTGCGCGACTCACAGCCGACTCGTAAAGCCCTATCAATATGAGTCTCAGGATGTTTGTTTTGACTCTGCCTTGGCTTCGGAGTTACACAATGCAGGCCCACATCGGACCACCTTACTGACCAATATTTCCCTCTAATCCCTCCCCCTTGTCCACCCTTTCTTCACATATGATATTTGCAATGAGCCAATGGTAGGAGAAAGGGTTGTACTCACATCAATTTCATATGGGTGTCAATTTCATCACCCCTCGTCACACAGACTATTTCCATTACACTGTATTTTACAGATGTGTTCATAACCTACACTGGACCAAACCACTTCACATAGGGGTGTATTTATGTTCTTGCCATAGAATCTCAATGTAAAATGCAAGCTATTATCCCGCTAACCACATGGACTTAGATCATCATTCTTATTAGATCAGATCGGTTGACAGTGACAGGGCAGCAGTGACTACGAAGAAATATAAGTGATCTAATGGTAGCATAAAGTGAGAGCACAAGAAAGCTATCTGCTATACAAACTAATACATATTTAGGCCACTTTGGTTTTCATTCATAGCAATTACAACCCACTTCTGCTCTCAATAGCTTGGCTGCTGGTCAATGCCAAACATGCTGAGTGGGTCAAGTGGTCAGGGGAGTCTGTTATTATTGTTCACCATTGTATAAACAAAGAGACTACATCTATTTGATACTCTTCTCACGATCATTGTTTCTTTTGACTGTAGTTTTGGACCACTTGAGAGGACCTGAGTGGGCCATGTGGCCTTTGATTTCTGTTCTTCTCCTCTGTTTAAGAGGATTTCATCTTTGGGCATGGAATTTCTCACTGTTCTATTAGAGTCTCCTTTACTGTTACACAACGAAATTGATGTTGCACTACACCTTTAAAGGTTATATTAACTGCATTTCTGCAATTCTGATAAATCAGTTTTCTACCTCACAAAAATTTCAGAATCCTTCAATCAAAGGTTTAATTTTTTTCAAATATCACCAATAACCAGTAATAATTATTTTGTCTTGTTGACTGCAGGCTTGCCAAACCTTAAAACACACTTTTTTATTCTCAGAGTAAAACTTCAACAATTTTGCTCACTTTCAAATTATTTTCATAGTTCATCGACCACTAAAATTAATACACAAAAAAAAAAAAAATATTATATGGTCTTCTTATGTATTTGCGTATTTCTGCTGACTTTGCGTAAAAAAATATGCAACTGGCAAGTCTGGCTAGCAAACCTGTTCCTTTTGCCTGATCTCAAGAAACTTCTAACACATCCAGCGTGAGAGTATAGCTACTAGACAGATGCTGGAACAGATATTCTGATACTCTGTATGAAAGATGCCTGAACTGACCTTGGCTTCTTTTTTGTATCTGTACTTCTCCGGGGTGACCTGGATCTACGTCTAGGTGGTGATGGCGTCCTTCGAGGTGGACTTCTGCGCCTGGGTGGAGAGCGGCGTCTAGGTGAAGGTGATCTTCTTCTTGGTGATGGAGATCTCCTTCTTGGAGATCTAGATCTACGTGGTGAACGAGACCGACGTCGCACTGTTGGAGGGGAATAACGACTGCGCCCAAAGCCTGGTCTGTTAGAAAACAAAAAATCAGGCCATATTCAAGAGGTCACACATTTACACAGAAATAGCACCCTCCCCAGGATTGCCAACTCCATCATGGTCGAATCAGGGATTTCTCTTTAAGCGGGGAAGGGGGGGGGGGGAAGGTGTTCTGAAATCTGGATTTTGCTGAAAAAAAAAATGCGATTTTGGGTTGTTGTTTTCTTTTAAAAGGTCCGCCTGTTCTGGGTACAAAAATGGTATCTAAAAGTGGATATGTTCATTCTAACATGTTTGACCTATGGTCATTCAACAGTAGGGCCTAGCCTACTGTCAACCAGGATTTGGCTCCACCTGCAGTCACAGATCATCACTATTTAATTATAAACAGACAAAGAGTGCATAAAACACTTGATCACGACCTCATCTAGCAAAATCATGAACTCCATTGCCATGGATGGACATTGGATGACCACTGTGAGGCGAAAAAAAACTGCTGAGCATGCAGATTAACAGTAGCAGGTACTCTAGAATGAATTTCCAGGTCCTACAAATAGTTAAACTCCTATATTTCTGCTATTTCAGAGCTTAGTTGTGGACTATATGCCACAGTAAAGGTCAAGAAACTCTTGGTTTAGACAGAAAACAATATGGGGACCACATATAGGCCCCCAAGAACCCAGAAGTGACTCTATTGGAATCCTTATAATGATGGGGGATAGGGAATAAAATTCGAGAAAAATAATGCCCAGAAAGCCAGGAAGAGGCAACAAAAGACACAGAAGTCATGAAAATAAGGCTAGCATGTAAAAAAAAAAAAAGAGTGTTTTGAGTCAAAAGCCGAATAAAAAACTGTTCATGTCAATTTTTCCATGAAAAAAAAACTTTAACCATGTTTTTCTCAAAACCAGTTTTTTGTCAGTATTTTGCTATCTACTTTTTTGTTTCTAAACCAATTCTAACCAAATTTGGCACACATCATGTTCACAATAAAACTAAAAAACGTACGTATGCGCGTCCCATTCTGTTGGTAGGTTTCAGAGAAAAATGGGGTTTTAGTATGAAAAACATGTCGAAATTTGAAATTTCGCTACATTTTCAAAAATTTCTAAAATATTTTCTATTGCATACAAAGGGCTAAAAATATGTAACTTTTTAGACATAATGTCAAAAAAGACATTCACAAAGTTTTATCAAGTTTTGTTAAAATTTGGCGGACTAGATAGATTTTGAAGTTAGCCATTTTAGAGAAGCCAAAATCCAAGATGGCGGCATTGCCATGGCAACTATTTGAAAAAGTCCTTTTTTTTTCCACTGTTTTCCTCTAGTTTGAACATGCCGAATGCGGTGGAAAAGGTTGAAATAGCCTATCTTTAATAATAAAAAAAAATCACCTTCAGGCCCCCCCCCCCTCCCCTTTAAAAAATCAGGGATTTTCAACCTAAAACAGTGATTTTACATACTAAGAATCCAGTGCTAAAACTTGTTTTGCAGCATCCAATCAAAGAATTTACAAACACAGCAGTTATTTACATATACTGTGAAATGCATAGTATTTCTAAATAATGTAAAATCCAGGACATATATCCAGAAAAATTCAGTCACTGTTTACAATTAATTCCTTGATCTATTTGATAGTTTGATGAAAGTAAATGTAGCAATGCCAAACGTGAACCAGCAGCCCGGGTTGTAAGCGGCACTATGCATGAGACAGACCCCTGCCCTGGAAAAAAAATTATAAAAAAATATTCCACTGCTTTTAGGCCCATAAATCTGGTATCACTGTGTTTGGGAAAGACTGTGCTATCGATTAATACTAATTTTACACTCATACACTGACAGGAACCGAGTTGCTAGTGTGTGAAGTCGATTGGCTGCTACAAACGGCGGAATCACCCAACTGAACACCCAAACCAGAAGGCGACTCACTTCAGAGGCTAGTTTCAGTTTCAAAATCTCTTTGGATCTCGTTCGTTTATTAACAGCTAATCAGAGGAGAGTTTAAGCGTTTCTGCAGTTTCTTTCGTTTTCCCATAGAGCAATTAGTAGACAAGATACAATGTGATAAAGGTGAGTCAAAATTGTGTTGTAGCTAGAGCAGACTGCCTGCACGGAACACTTCACTGATGTGCGGATTACATTGAACTTTATTCTGATATAGGTTTCTAATTCATGTTCATACGATGTACACCTGAGTTATAAAGAATTGAAGTAACGAAAATGTTCAATTTTGGTTGGCTGCAGCCATGCCTGCACAGCGAGGGGGAAATCCTCAGCAGGCATGCCACGCCACGCATCATGCGGTGAATGACATCATAAGCTTCAATAATTTCTACGCTTACACTGGCTGCTCGGTGGCATTCGCCATAAATATACTATGGAATTTGATTTTGGGTCAGCACAGGATTGGGAAAGACATGCTTTCTTGCAGGCTTGCGTGTGGTCCCGTACCCTTTTTACAGCAAATTAGTGAAAACAGTCCCGAGTCAAACTCATATATGTGACCACATATCAATGTAGATAGACAGATAGATAGATAGAGAAATCTATAGATCTAGATCTAGATAATTAAATAGATGTAGATCTAGATCTAGATCCAGATCCACAGATATGTGTTTTTGTTTTGTTATATATGTAGACAACACCAATAAGTTTGGTGAAAATAGAACAAAACAGAAGCTTTGATCAAGCGGTGGGCTGAACAAATTATCACACACAAATACAAAATGTAATCCCATAGTTTATTACAACCTTGCGTATTGCTTCTCTTCCACAGTTTAAGTTATATTTGACTGAATGTCAGAGGAAAGGGAAATCTTCTGTCATTAGTATACAATGAAATATACAGAATCAAATAAAACACTCATACCTTTTTCCAAACAAAGAATTAGTGTCACCTCTAAGCATAATATATATATATATCACATATATATATATATATATATATATATATATGGTCTCGGGCACAAACCGTCCAACTTCGGAATTTGGAGCATTACTTTTATGCCTCTAAATAACTCACAAACACATGATCCATTATGTCTAAAAATATCTAAGTCCTCAGACCAATAGAAATTAGTCAAATTATCATGTTATCAAACCATCCAAGTCGGAGATCGCTCTCAACCACTAGCTTTTTTCCATCTCCTGTAAATTGTGTTTTTGGATTAGATGGTTTGTGCCCAAGATCATTGATATATATAAATATAGATATAGATATATATAGATATATAGATATA
>JBCEWB010289568.1:11733-22546 GCA_039654565.1 Peronia peronii
TTGGATTAGATGGTTTGTGCCCAAGATCATTGATATATATAAATATAGATATAGATATATATAGATATATAGATATATATAGATAGATAGATATATCGTCCATGTAGGTCTCTAAACACATACGTTCGGAAAATTGGTCATGATGTTTTTGGCTTTATTAAACTAGAATAGGTTTCCCCCACCTCCTCTATAAATATCAAATCCATGGAATCAATGAAAGTTACACTTTTTGTCACGTTATCTAAACGCACGACTCATGATTTCACTTCGATTCATTAAGTTTTTTTCTCTCCCCTGTAAAATTCACCTCGGCGAACTTACATGTTGGACTTACAGGGATGAGAGAGAGAGAGAGGGAAAGAGAGAGAGAGAATTTCGCCAGTTACAAAACACTGTCTGAATAGTGTAGATGATAGTATATAGATAAGGTGACAAATCAAGCATAGTAAGCAGAAGAAGTAACTGCTGCTCTTAAAACACGTTTTATCATTGCGGAAATAAGGCACCAAGTGAAGTGGAAGGCCCACAGAAAGGGAAAGCATATCTCATTTGATGATATAGTGTAAGACAGCATTTAAGATAAAATTATCTGCTAACATGGCATCAAGTTCAGAATTGGGTCCCTATTGTACAGCAGCAGGTAATCAAAGCCAATGGACATTATTTCCACGTCAATGACCACAAGAAAATTAGAGATTTATAACACCTATTAGAACAATGGTGGACTGTCTATGCGATTTTCCAAATCATCTTTTTTAGTCTACAAGCTTTGTGGCAGTCCATCATCAAGTATAGTCTCTTGATGTTCATTTTTGTCAAATAATTTTGACCTTTCAAAGTCGAATCCGCTAATTCAGTACAATCGGTATGGCTTTTAAGCAATTAAGTTATGCCTGTCTAATGTGCACTTACATACTAATTAAGTATGCACACGAGTCATCTCCTACTCTTAACTTATTCAGTTTAAAATATTTATCATTATTCTTATCATGTAGATTTTATTCGGTCTCTTTTGATTTCCAATCGATGAAGAAATAAATGCCAGTTTTAAAAAAAAAATTAATATGCTAATCAGCTAATTAATTATGTGTATTTTAACGACCTATCCTCAAAAAATCTTACACTTTTAAAACATATTTTAGGTGTACAGCTTTCATGATTCTGTGATAAAAAACAATGAAATAAATGCAGTTTCAATATTGACCTGTGTTTTGGTACCGTTATGCATTTACTAAAAAAAAAAGCCCCAAAACCCCCTTA
This sequence comes from Peronia peronii, assembly GCA_039654565.1. NCBI lineage: Eukaryota > Metazoa > Mollusca > Gastropoda > Systellommatophora > Onchidiidae > Peronia > Peronia peronii. Next base: position 12,994 of record JBCEWB010289568.1, read on the forward strand.
CCCGCTCAATGAAAATCACCCATAACTTTGTTAATTTTTGTCCAATTTTCAAAATTCAAAAAGTGTTTTCTTTGTTAAAAAGAGCTTGACATGACTAGATACTTTACATGTGTCTACTTTGAATACTACAATTAAGTTTGGCATTGCTAGTAAATGCTACAGAATATTCTGGTCTAGATCTATATACATGTACATCATGTACATGTATGGTATATTATATCAGTATAGAATATGACAGGGAAAGTATGACGTGAAAACCAGAATGGAATTTATGGTGACATCCGGCACACTTGGAATAAATAATTATAGCAATCTAGGATACGGCATAACATTAACCACCCACCCCCCCACCCCGGCCTAATGGAATACAATGGGTTTTTTTCAAAATGTAAGGTTTTGATGTGACAGGCGATGAGAAATCTATGCTAGACATTGTAAGGTTCCGTAGATGGTCGGTCGGCTTTCGTCCTTTGAAGTCGGAATTTATTAGCCGGACAGACACTGAGCCGGTTACATAGGCTAAGATTGCATAAAATCTCCCCTGCCCCCTGCCTTTCACCATATGGAGTGAGGAAATCTAGGAGTGGGGCTGGGTGATACCAGACACTACACGTAAATCTAGATCCAGGCTAGATCTAGATCTAGACTAGACAGGGCTGAGACACTCGAAGCGACACTGACCATCACTCATTCACTAGCCACTCGACGAAATGAGGTCACCGACCGTAACATTACATAAATGCCCATTGTTCTGGCTTTGGAATCATGTCACGTGCATAATTTCGACAACAGTATTGCAAAACTCCGTTGGACTGTGCTAGCGAACGTAGCACAATGACCCAATCAAAAGCGTAAATCTCGGCTATGGTCATATCTGTGTTTAAGCCAAAAAAAAAGTATGTAGTTTTGCTAATTCGGTATTTTCTTTGTTATTATTTTTATCATCATTATTATTATTAAATTTATGGGTACCCAGGACTTTAAGCACTTTTCCGGGTGTCCGGGATTGCGCTTGAAATCCGGGAAAATCACATTTTTTCCAGGAGGGCTGGCAATTCTTTGCTTTCTTTCTTTCAAAATCTCATTAAATTTACTCTTTTTCTCCATGCCACACTCCTTATGGGACAGGTATCCTGATACTCTAAATGACAGCCTTGCTGTCTAGGGAACATTGCTAATCATCCCCAGGTTTCAACATCAATATGAAATATGTCAAATTCTTGAAATAATAAAATTCGCACACGATGACTCACAAACATCTTTTCTATGAGAGCAGTTGCATACCTGGGTCGACCTCCTGTAGCTCTGCTTCTCTCTGGTGTTCTTGATCTTCCTTTGTGCCGCTTGTCAGGTGTACGAGATCGACGCTTTCTGTCTCTATCCCTATCTTTATCATCACGTTTCTTGTCAGGAGATTTGTCTTTCTGTTTTTCCTTGTCTTTGTCTGATGCTTTAGGCTTTGCTGAATCTTCTTTGACTTCAGCTTTGACCTCACTGAAACAAAACAGAAATATTTCCTGTTGCACACATGGAAATTTCATTTCATTATCATACCCACCTCACCAGACCACAAAACCTGCAAAGGTTCTGGCTTTCACTCTAGTAGTTCTGTCTCCACTGACATCCTCCATATTTTTGTTTTCTAATGGCACATTTTTTTTTTGCTTTGGTAGACTTACAAGATATAAGGAAGAAGGTGTCATTTCAAAACCTACATTTTTTGTACACCCTTCAAGATTGAGCAACAATTACAAAATACCTGTGATGATGGGAGTTTGGACAATGAGATAGAACTGTAAAAAAAAATTCCAGAAGTTGCTATAAACCCATTCTGATGCAAATTAAATGTTATTAAATACACCAAAGCAGGATTTCTTTGCAAATTAATGTAAACAAATTTATTTAAACCACGAGTTCTTTTGCTATTGAAATAATAATGGTACTATAAAACACACCCAGATGGCTTGCTCTCATCCTCTTTTTCCATCTTCGACTCTTCTTTTACATCTGGCTTGATATCCACATTGTTACTTGTGGCATCTCCACCCTCAGTCAACATTTTTCCATCCTTTAATTCTTCCTTGTCACTGCAGTGGGCAGAAAAAAATACCACAAATGAGCTCCATGATTGCAGAAAAAAAAAGATTCAGTGATTACAAATGTAAAACTGAATACAGATAGAACTACACACCTCTGTGAACACTGACTGAGTGCCACTAAATTATAAAATTAAGTCACAAAATTTGTATGAGCCAAACACAACAAAAATAAAAAACACACACAAAAAAAATTGCCTTGAAAAGAGTTAAAGCAAACAGTCAAACCCAGCCGCAACAGGTTCAGCATAATTAAAATCATTCCCACAAAACCAGGGATTCTTGCAAATATCAAGCAAAATCCAAGACTCACTAAAAATATACTTAAAACCCTGATTTCCATAATGCAAACAAAACAATGGACGTTATGAAAAAAAAATGTTGAAATACTGAATGTGCAAACTAAACGTTTCTATCTAGTAGGGAGGCAAGTTGGCAGATTATGGACAACACAATCACTTTGTATATGTTTGTACATTTCTTGTTCATGCTGATGTAATATATATATATATATATGTGAAAGGTTGTCACTACAGCAGAATGCATCTGAACTTCCAAAAACTCACTTTCTTTCTGGTGCAGGAGTTTGCTCTAACTTTTCAACTTCTCGGCGCTCCTTTGCAAGTTGTTCCTTAATCTGCTCTTCTTTTTTCTTCACAGCTTCTTTAATCCGTTCCTGTTCCTCCTGCAAACAAAACAAAATATAGTTCCATGTCATTTTGAAACATCCTAAGACAAAACTTTTCCTTCAGATAAATTCTGCCTAAACATGTGGTGTAAAATATTTATCCCTGTGTTTCCACAAATTATCTGTTAAAAATATATATAAAATGAAAAATTAAATTCACAATCAGGCCCCGAAAAAAACAAAACATAAAGAGCAGAGGGGATACCTTTCTCGCACGCAAGGAAAATCCAGAATTTTCAATTCACCTTGCATAAAACAAGAACACAGTAAACACGTGAAGCAAAATGTGGGATCAATTGTTTGGCCTGCGGTCCATGGTGCTAATGATATGGACATTTTTAATGGAAGGCCACTGATAAAACATATGATATCTTACGTGACATATGAATGGTTTCTCACTGTTCCTAATCAGGACAGACATAGAGTTACATAATCGCGGCCATAAACCCGTCGTCTTTCAACCTCCTAGTGGAAGTTATCTTGACAGGTGTTTTAAAAAAAAAAATGCTCTCCAGAAAAAAAAAATAAAATTCCTTTACAGGAAAAAAAAGTTTTGGTCACTCATGGGTCCCTTGCTATTGTTTTGGTATGTCAAGTCCCTAGGGTCCATATCTCCTACTCTATTTTTCCCTACTCTATCTACACAGGGATGAGCCCTTCGGCCTTTATTTCTTATTTCCCTGGTATGCTTAATTTTACATTTATTCTTTACGATATTTATTTAGACAGAGTTATAATATTTATTTGGACGAAATTTATTTTATATATAAACTATATATTTATTTTATATATAAAATATGCCATAAACCCGCACCCTGTGTTTATGTAAGACCACAAAAGGTTGGACAGGTCAATGGGATTGCAACTGCATCCAGTAAAAAACATATGATGTAATGAAAAGATCCTGACATAGACCCTTGGCAACAGAGGAAGTCAGTGGAATAATATTTATGTCAATACTCTGGACAGTCACATCCATCACTGTATGTACTTAATCACAATTTTCTGATAGCACTCAGAAAAATGACAAGGTATAAAATGGCAAGACAAGAATGCCAAGGAATCATTGGTAATATTTACGTGAAAGCAGCAAACTATGTCTATCCTGAAAGCAGGCAGGAAACATGGTCGAAATGGAGGAAAATGCCACAGAAAAGTGCAGCCAGAGAGATGCACCTTTTCTATGTGGGTTTAACACCTGCTTTGAAAGTTTTCTTTCCCTAACTTCCATAAACTGCCTACGTCCTGGAGGTGGGTTTTTTTTATTGTTAAAGATAGATTATTTTAACCTTTTATGTCAAATTTAGCATGTTCAAATTAGAGGAAAACAATGAAAAATAAACTCAACTTTTCATACTGTTGCCATGGCAACGCCAGTATCTTGGATTTCGGCATCCCTAAATTGACTGACTTTAAAATCTATCTCCTCTGTCAAATTTCAACGGAACTTGAAAAAACTTGGTGAACACATTGTTTGACATAATATCTAAATAGTTACGTATTTTAAGCACTTTATATGTAATAGAAAATTTTTTAGAAATTTTTGAAAATTCCATGTAATGAAAATTCAAATTTTGCCGTTTTTTTCAAACTAAAAAATCATTTTTCTCTTTAACTTGCCAACCGAATGGAACGTGCATATGTACGTTTTTGGGTCTTGCTGTGAAAATGATGTATGCCAAATTTGGTTGGAATCGGTTTTGAAACAAAAAAGTAGATAGCAAAACAGTGTAAAAAAAAAAAAACGGGTTTTGAGAAAAACATGTTTGAAGGTGTTTTTTTTTCAGCGAAAAAATGACATGAAAAATTTTTTGTTCGGCTTTCAGCCTCAAACAGCCCCTTTTTACATACTAGCCCTCTCTCCATGACTTCTGTGTTTCTTGTTGCCGTTTCTTGGCATTCTGAGCATATTGTTTCTCAAATTTTGCTCCCTAATTTCCGTACAACACCCTCTCAACTATTCTAAATTCAGAGAGAAGATAGAGAGACCTGGTTTGACAAGCGAATTTCAGCCTGACAGGAAAAGGCAGGGCAAAGTTGGATATTGACCAAGCCTTGTTTCTGTGGTTCAAGCAAGCTACAGCAATGAGTGCCCCATTGTCCAACCCTATTATCACTAGTCAGGCTGAACTTATTGCAGCTGAATTAGGATTGACAGATTTCAAAGCAAGCTTGGATGGATTGAGCGTTTCAAGCGTCGTCATGGTATTGCCCTCAGGACTGTCAGTGGAGAGGCTGCTGCAGTGGATTACACTGGCCTTAAGACTTAGAAAGAATCTTACCTGCCTTCAGTTCTTCATGAATACAGAGAGGAAGACATCTTCAACGTGGACGAGACTGGCATTTTTTGCAAGTGTCTGCCACACAAGTCACAAACTCTGAAGGGTGAAAAGTGCACAGGTGGAAAGAAAGCCAAGGAGAGGATGACACTTCTGGTTGCTGCCAACATTCAGGCACAGAGAAATTACCCCTACTGGTCACAGGAAAATCAATCAAGCCACGGTGTATGAAGAATGTGAAAAATCTGCCAGCTGACTACACAGCTAATAAAAAAGCATGGATGACAAGTAATCTCTCTGAAAGTTGGTTGAGGAAGTTGGACAGAAAATTTCTCTGCAGGGCAGATCAATTGCCATGGTAGTAGACAACTGTCCAGCTCATCCCGATATCGATGGCTTGAAGAGCATTAAACTTATTTTCCTGCCGCCCAACATGACACCACCAGCCATCTGCAGCCGTGTGATCAGAGGATAATCAACTCCTTCAAACACCACTACCGCACTCAAGTTGTGCGAAAGTACCTTGATCACATCAAGGACAAAATGCCAGCTGCCACAGCACAGCCAACATCTGCAGAGACCTTCACAATCTCTGTTCTCGATGCCCTGTATGACAAGAGATCGGCATGGGAGAAAGTGACAGAGAAAATGATAAGAAACTGCTTTCGCCAGGCAGGATTTTGCAAAGACACTGAGACAACAGATGATAAATTGCCATGTGCAGAGGACGATGAGCTGGAAAAGGCAATGGTATCACTAGCTGGTGTGGCATCCATCCCTCCAGATATCTGCACAGGACTTTGTTGCTATTGACAGCAGTGTTGAGACAATGGCAGAGGTCTCAGTATCTGAGATAGTACGAAGTTTGCAGTCTCAGAATGAATCTGAGTCAGACTCAAATGTAGAGCCGCATGATGAGACAGTGATCAAAGTCACACTGAAAGAGGCATACGTTGCAATAGCAACACTTTGACGTTTCGCCGAGCAGCAAGAAAGGGGAAGCTCCCTCTTCAGTCATCTGGGAGTTATCAATGATGAGGTGGAGGAGATCGACTGAAAATTTAACCCAGAAAACAATGTTGGACTTTTTTAAAAGGATGTAGCACTAACTGGGAAAGCTTGACGGGCACGGCTAAACAAAATTGACAACTGCAAAAGCCACACGGTCCTTTTAAGGGCCAAACAATCATAACAAAAAGTTTAAAAGAAAAAAGGACGGGTGCCGAGTTTATTGGTTTTTTTCTGATCAAGAGAAATAACTATCAATATCTCAATCGGAACATGGTTGTTTCCCCCTAGGTCAAAATACAGCACTATTTATACATTGCTATTTTTATAGTAACCCACCTTTGCAATGGAAGAACACCATCGTAAAGAGGTTTCTCTTACATTGACACAAAATGTCTGGACCCTTATATGTCGATATATTAGGTGCGCACTGTATATTATATATTATTATATATGGCCGGAAACACTCAAGAGGAGAAAAATGCATTTCCTGCAACGTGCTCAAAATAATTTATGAGTAATCTGTCCTTATATTTTGTTGCTGTTCACCTTTTCTGCTTTTCTTCTTGCTGTATTTATTTTGCCTTCAAAACATCTCACCTACAAGAATCCCGACATCACACATTTCCTTTTTCACACAGCTATGAAATAAGGGGTAAGATTCATATCTAAAAGACCTAATTAGAGGGATTCAATAGATGACTCTATGAAAAGAAATGTTAAAAAATACAAAAAAACACTTTAGAAACAAAAAATCGCATAGTTTGAGCTGAACAGATTGGTGAGAAAGTTATTGTTCTAATTCTATGCTGATGTCGGGCTCACGGCGAACTCCATCGCCTCTTTCCGGCATATTAAAAATTCTCATCCGTTTCTGATGTCTGCTGTATCTGCTGATCTCGAAAATTTCATTTCATTCATTCATCACTGCAATATTGCATGGAACTGACCGAAATGGGCAAAAAATTGAAGTTTCTGATGTGCTGTTACCATTTCTGTGTGGAATTTGGATTATTTCTTCGTTTAGGGTGACTAAGTGCTATTAATTTATGCAATGTCTCCTGCCGTGAGAGATTTTGAAGTCACAACTGCTATCTAGATCTTGACATTTAATTTTACTTTTGAAAACATATGGGCGAAGTTAAATTAACATCCCTCATAAATTTACAAATGCAATGAATTGGAAAGGGAAGCCTTGTTTATTTTAGCGAACTGACCGTCAGAACGTTAACTAAAGGCATTTTTAGTGCCATGTGCAATGAATTTCTCATTCGCTGCGCCATCTTGAAATTCGATACAATGATGACGGGAATCATACAATAGTCCTTGATCACGCTTTCAGGGTTACATTTTGAATCTGTTTATTTATCTATCAACTTTACCGTTCTTTCCACCAAAGAGCCATCATGAGGCAAATATTGCTATAGGGGTGTTTTATTATACTGAAATCACGGATCAATACTACAATTCTAGGCCCCCAGCATTCATTTAAATTCGATCCATGCATTTTCTTCATTCTTACTGTTTTATTCTTAAACTAAGTAACAGATAAAAAAAAAAGATGAATAGTAGGCTTTCTATTATAGAAGAGGATAAAAAACACATTGGTCTATAATATAATGAAGAGATGAGAAGAAACAGTGCCTTACAGACAACCAGAAGGCCAAAAGATTATGTAAAAAAATGATAGTAAAAAAAAAATTTGATTAAATTACAACTTTCAAAAATTTTGGCGTGTATTAATTTTTTTTTTTAAAATTGCTTATCTGTCTTCAGTATTTTTTTTTTAGATCAGAAAGTAAGCTTAGTTAAATTTAAATAATAAATAGGTAGATCATGAGACTGCTTACTTTCAAACATAATACATAAAATAACATAACATAAATAACTTGTAAATAATGCAAAACTGTTATTCTCTACCAGTGCCAAACTCCAGTAAATGTTCAAACTCTGCTTTAATTAAGATTTTTTCTTTAACATTGTATTGTTTCTCTAATTTGCTATAGTAAAAGTTTTATGAATGACATTTTCCACTTATGTAATGTTCTCCAAAACATTGTCTCCCCTTCCCATATTTTGGCATTTATGTTTTTGTCCAGTTCTTTTGTACTTTACTAAGCATGGCAAAGTATTTTCAGCATTCTGAAGTTTTCTCACTGGAATATTCTGCTCTCTTTCCATGAAAATAAGCAACAACGATTCTGCTTTTATTTCAACAAATTTAAGAGGTTTCTTCCATTTATGATGTGATTCCTCTGCAATGAGGCATCTGCTGCCTTCAAAACTTATATACTTTGAAACTACAAACCTTTAGCTAAAACTTGATGCCAAATTCAGCTGTATTCTTTGAGTTTGGAAAATTGCCAAATTGGAGTGTTTTCCGCCATATACAAAAAAATCATCCAAAGATAAAGGACGTTTTTGTCACATTTCTGGCCACATAATAGTGAATAAATAGGATAAAAAAGAAACTTACAATGGAACTTTAGTTTTAACGACACTGAGAACAAGAACTCAGGGAACAACGACATTTCAAACCCTTTGTTTTCCTGTTATAGAAGGCTATGTAATAAATTACTTCAATAACAATATCTAAAAATCAAACTGTTGATAACAGCAAAGAGAATTTCAGAATGGACACTGCCGATTTTGGCAGCATATGACCTCAGGAGAGCTGTATAGCCCACGAGACACATACTGTTAGTCTATATGCTTACACAACACTGCGCACCCTATGACCAGTCTCTCTCACATTGTGCAGTCTGTTAATCTACACTATAACAATATGACATTAAATTACCATGTAACTAACAATGACATTGCAAGTACAACAGGCCTGCTGATTGGACATGCTGGACACAGTACATGATGTATGTTACAATCACAGCCAGTGTTTGCATTTGCTATTTATTTCCAAGTTTACACCACAAGCACATACTAAATGTAAACAGTACTAAACACTAGTAAACAGCAGTTTAGCCTGACCCTTTCATCATCTTAATACATGTATGTTTTCAAGAGAGAATCTCTCCCATGTTCATTCATTCAATGGCTTCTCCAATTTTTTCTCTTACTAGAGAACAGAATCATGTCAAAAGTTAGGTTCGCTGGCCCAATATGTTACATTTGCGGCCCAATATGTTACAGAGCGGTCCTAGTCATCATATTCAGGGTCTCTGTTGATGGGTATCATCTTCAGATGAGGATAGACTATAAATTTATATTCTTTCAAGCTTGGTTTGTAGTGTAGTCTTTTTAACTATCAAGGAAAACCAGTTCGGCACTTGATCCAGTTGCAAACGCAGCCCGCGAATTCATAGGTTTCCAACCATTTTAGCCCCATGCGACAGTTCATAGTTACTCCAAGATACTGTCTGCCTGCAGTATTCAAAAGCTAACAGTCTGTGGTCCCAATTCCCCCCCCCCCCTCCCCCCCTGAAATCCTGCCTCCGATGTCCTACTTGCATGGTGGACATGTTACT
>JBCEWB010289677.1:0-20579 GCA_039654565.1 Peronia peronii
TGTATGCCTCAATCATGACAGCCTAAAAACATGGGTCACTGAAGGGAAATAACTTAATCTCTTATAACTGATTTACTCTGTCATCATTACCTGTTTTAACTCAGCATCCAGTTGGCTTGACCATATTTCTTCCTCCATGCCAGATCAAGGTAGCTGGAGTGCACTTTATTTACTTTAATAGAATCATGACTAGTAATTTACAAACTTATAGGACACATTCTGTATAAGATATAATTATAACTTCATCACTTTTCATTTCATTATTCATCATATGTTATGTTTGCATGAAAATACTGGGATTCATGCCGTTTACTTTTACATTTTATTTATTATTTATTTTATTTTTGTTCTATTTCAGAAATCAACAGAAATAATTCAAAGTTTCTTGAGTTTATGGAAAACCTTGGGCAAGTATTTCATTACATCTTCATTTTTTTTAACTTTAACATTTCATCCTGTCTGTTATCTTCAGTGAATAGTATGTAAAGAGGTTTTGTCCTATCACTGTGATGCATGGCATCTATGATAAATGCATGCAGATTATTAGTAATGTCTTGTTTTTCCTTCATGTAAATATAAATTGACATGCTGTAAATTGAAAAATAAATTTGACTCTTACTTGTATCAAATAATTAAACCGTAAACTGATAATATTCATTTGTACTTTCATCTTTCACTTACAGTGAATATTTGACAAATGGTGACAATGTCATCAGAGGCAGGGCCATTCAGCTGATTGGTGATGTGCTGAATCTTTTGCCACCATCATTTTTAAGCAAAGAACAAGGTAATGACAAGGACTGTTTAAGCTTAGTCTTACTATATATTTTGACGGAAGAACACTGGCTTGAAGATAGTTGGTGTAGTGTTTCGTACACTGCATAATCAATTTCAGTTACATGACTTGATCAGTATTCTCCAACTCATTCTTGTTAGACAATGCCATATAACATTGTTTGTTGCCAAAAGAATGTAGGGTTTAAAAAAATTATAAGGAAATGTGTGGTTATGTATTTCAGATATTTGATGTGCCAAATATTAAAATATAATCATGTCTTGTTTAACATAGAGCAGGAAACTGATCTTAGTTTTCACGAAAAAGAAATAACATCAGAAAATGAATGAGGGATATCTTTTTTTAAAATAGAAATAATTTACTGTCTTTTTCCCTGAAAATTTCCCAGCTGAAGTGGTTGGTTCGTTTCTGTTGTCTAAACTGGCAGATCATCATTCTGTGCAGCCTCATGCCCTGCAAGCCATGGCAGCATTGGTGAGTGGAGTAAATTAATGTTGTGACTCATTTTAGAGATAGTTCTATCGTATCGAAAATAACGAAGGGACTGAAAAGACAAATTTTAGATATAATCATTATGACATATTATACTTATGAAAGAATACCTCATTATGCAATATTCTGAACAACAGGGCATACATAAGGCATCATGGTGTAAACCTACAAAGAATTTAAAAAATATATTTTGAAAGAAGGGCTCTAGAAATTGATTTGGCAGATGATATGATAAAAAATTATGAATTTGTGACTTTTTTAGTTACAATCCGGGATTCATTCTCCTTGGAATTTTACCTTTTCCTTTATGGCCTGAATGGTCTCTTTCAGACAAGTAGATGTAACCCACTACCCGAGTTATTGCCAGAGGAGATATGCAGAACTATTTTCAGAGAAATACAAAACCAGACATTAAACCATGCTGATCGGAGAGCGACATACTTGATCATACAGAATCTGCTTGGATCTGCTTGGAAATGTATGTGATATAAATACAGAGAAAACTTAAAGGACCCATTGTGTAAATATATAACTTGATCACTTTTGGTCAAGTGTGAAATTGAGCATGACAAAGTTTGTTGGTGTGGTTTTTGAATTGATTTGTTTTGTTTGTTTTCCCTTTGTTTTCACATTTTTTTTTTTTCCGAGAAAAAAAAAAAGAAAGAGAAAAGAACAAATTTGATCAAATTTAACTGTTTGCAGATGTCAGTATACTTGAAATGTTGGGCATGAGAAAAGGTAGAGGAAACAATGCAAATGTATTTGTTAAGTTTGTTCAATAGGCTGAGGATTTTAAGAAATATTTGCTTTTTTTGTGTGTGTTTAGCTACAAAGATACCTGCTTGTGACTTTTTTTTTTACTGTCTTTGCAGGGGGATTGAAAATACCCCTTTCTTGTAGACCCTATTTGAAAATACATCCATAACAAGACTTTTAAGCTTGGAAATACATGTACTTTTCTTTATTTTGCTATATGTGTCTCATTACAATTGTATTGTTTGCAGCTCTCAAACAGATGGGTGGAGACTTTATCATAGGGTTCATTCAGCAAATGGATGCTGAAAAAGATCCTAGAAACTTAATAATCTCCTTCAACTGTGCACATTTCATCTGTTCCAATATGCACCTCGGTAAGCAGCAGCTTGTTGAGGGACGAAAATTTTTCTCAGGTCACTTGTAGACTTTCCTTGTCCATCAGTTGTGGGATAAAATATTATAATGTTTCAAGTTTGTTCCATTGAATATTTTCCTTTTTTTTTTTTGCATATTGATTTTGTCCTGTCTGAGTCAACAAATTTCATCACTAGATTAATAGAATCTGCATATCTGCTCTTGACATCTATTTGTGTTAATTTAACATTGAAATTCATGTTCAAGGTATTCACCTGTCTTTAAATACTGTTAGAAATTGCTTTTTCTGATTAAAATGATGTGTATTGGATGAAATCCAGTTACATTAGAAAGTTGTTTTAAATGTTTTTTCACATATATGGCAACATTGATGTCATAAAAAACAAAACTTTACACTCCTTTATTAGGAGATGTCATATTCCATTTGAATTTTTTTGGACTGTGTTCTTATTTCTAGACTGAATACAGAGATATATCAATATATTCCTCTTTATCTTTGTATCACTTGCTCTTGTATTGAGAGGAATCAGAAAAAAAAAATGTAAATTTTCTGTATCCATTTTGTCAGGTCCATTTGCTGAGGAAATGTTTGAAGTCCTAGGTTGTTACTTCCCCATTGATTTCACCCCGGTAAGTTCCATGGATAGATTCGTACATGAAAAATAAATGTTTAATTTAGTTGTGCTGTGTATAATTTCAGTCATGTATCGTATATTTAACCTTCGCATGATAAAAGAGGAGATTATAGAAATGGCACAGTGGGTCCAAGCTAATATAATTTGTATACTCTATGCGAATTGACAGTGGTAATAACAAAGTGAACATTGGTATATTTCCTGGAATTTTTTAAGGTCATCCATTTTTTAGTTTACCAGTAGAAGCTTTTTCATTAATTAAATTATCTTCTCACTAAGCAGTTAGATTGTTTGTCTTTTTATAAGTATAGAAACTGTGGATCATATGTGAAAATTATTTACCATCTTTTGACACTCAACACGATAATGACACATTTGGACAATATAGTAATTTGTAAAGCTTTGTTCTTTTGAGAAGCACACATTTACCTGTATTCACAAATTCTATTTTTGTACAAGAAGTTGACTGTAAAAGTCATTTGCATATTGACTGGATTTCTTGAAATCTTGACTGACAGTCAGCTTGATGTCAAGTTAGCAAAATTTTGAACTGTAATAAGCACAGCAATAAAGAAGCATGTTTCCATTCAGCAGCAATAGGCATATCAATTTACTCTCAATAGCATTCTCTTAAGAACTTCATGGTTTTGCGTATTTTGTGCCCTCTGTTGTTATCTTTAATTTCAAGCTTAGGTTTAGCAAATTCTACCTTGATTTAGATAGGGAATTAGATCTGCTCTATCCTATTCTTTAGAAGTTTGACAACTTTCCACATGTTTATTCTTCTTTCAATATCTTTGTGTTTTCTCTGCATGTATTACCAATAACTGTATTATTTTATCAAACATCAAATGTACCAGCCCCCAAATGACCCCCATGGCATCACCAAGGCAGAACTGAGCGAGGCTTTACGCAACTGCATGGCAGCCAGTACAGAACTTGCCCCATACTGTCTGCCTTTGTTGCTGGAAAAGATGACCTCTGACCTGCAGTCAGCCAGGCTGGAGGCCTTTCTCACACTGGTATGATATGTCTGAACAGAGAAAGAAGCTCAGTGTTTCAAAGCAGGCATGCTCATTGTCAGCTTAGTGTTTCAAAGCTTGGGTGCCTCATGTCTACTCAACTAGAGGTTGCAGTGTATAGGTCTTATACCAATACAATAGTATGTTATAGATATATTTGTCCATTCAGTGTGATGGTGTAAATTTTATAGTCATAACGTGTCATGCGAATGTCAATAAATCTGTATTGTATTGTATTTGATGAGACTTATGAGATCTGTAAAAAAAATTATCACAGTTTATGTTTATTGGGACATATCTTCGAACATATAAATATTCTGTGGCAAAGGTATAATGCTCTGGCTCCGAGTTAAGCTTGTATAAATGGAAAAGTATTACTCTCGATGTGAAAGTGAAAGTTGAGTATCAGATGTAAATGAGCACAAAACTTTCTGTTAAAGCCACTTTTATGACCAATTGGAAATAAAATATTTTTGCAAAAATTTATGTTTTTTTTTAAGAATGTAGTAAGTTGAAATAATGTTGACGTGATTACACTTGTAACAAATGTGTTTTAGCTTAGTTATGTCCTTTGATCATGATGATCAACTGATGTAAGTAAAGGCATATGACTCTTGTTTGATTACTAGATAAATTAATTGCTGTTGAAACATATGATGGGAGAAAAATGAACAGAGATCTGTGTCATTGTTTTTGAGCCTGGGTTCTTGTAGAGATAGGTGAATTTGTAAGTTACTGATTGAGATTGGATGTGCAGGATTCAAGTTTTCTTTCATGAAATTCAAGAGAATTTTGTTTTTGTACAGAATTAATCTTCTCGGGTCAAAAAATAAAAAAATAAAAAATGTGGCAGTCGAAGGAGTCTCACAAATATTAAAAAAAATTATTTGATCTCCTCTAGTTGACACATACATTAGTACAATGGCTTGTAGTATGTAATATGTATGTCATCAGTTGGAGAATAAATTCTAATGAGCAAAGCAGTTGAAAGTAGTAAATCTGTTTGTAATATGTGAAAGGTCATTTCTTCTTAGGTAATTCATATCTCAGATAATTTATTTTAAATTATAAAGTTAAAAATCTACTACTTTGTTCTGACTTTTATTGTGAGAAATAGAATGAAAAACAGTGCCAGAAAGTGTTCATAGGTGGTGCAACTTAAGTTTCTTCTTCAAAGATTATGTTTGTGAACATTTTATTAGAGCAAGGTCTGTGGAATTGATGCACCTGACTACAGATCCCACCACGATCGACAGTGCTGACTGTCTTTTCTTCTCTGTCTGTTTTTTTCCAGACTGCATGTGCTCCTGTATACGGAAGTCGAGGACTGACAGAATTTCTTGGGTCTCTGACTTCCTCTATTAAAAGAGAGGTAAGCTTGAGAGCAGTGTCACATGGCATGATACGTGAAATGTTTTGAAACAAATGTTGGTGATAAATATGACTTCTCATTTTTAATGACCATTAATGGAAAAAGTTGTAAAAAATGATGGAAAACAGTTGAGTTTATGAAATTCCCAAATTTTAATTCCCAGCATTTTTTTTTTAAATTCAGGGAAAAGAATGATAGAAAAGAGCACTGCTATTAGGTATCAAGTATGATATAATTTTATAAAAGTACTATCTGTTCTCCATGTCTTTATGTCAGCCATGCAGATTACTAAGATTTCACTTTGTTTGATCTGTGGACTGCATTTCTCTGAATACAATGGAATTTACTCATATAATTAAAGAATATGTGATTGAGTATTTATGTAATACTATGGAAGACCCATGACCTCTGGTAGATTAGCTTTTTGATTATTCATTCCAATGCTTTGGTTCCTTCTTGCTAACCAGGTATTGATGAACCTGTCTCAGGAACTGGTAGCTGCTGCAAAAGATGCTCTAGAGGCAGTATATGCTGCGTTAGCCCCATCTACACAAGTAGACAGTGTAAGGGAAGAGTTATGGTACTATCAATTAGATCATGGGACTTTTTCCATACGGATTGTAGAAGATGTATGAAATAAATGATTTGTTGCACTTTATCCTAATCCCAGTCAATATAATCTTTGACACAGTGAAGTATGTTTAAACAATTCTTTAAATTTTATTGTGGTAATTTCATGTTCAAGATTTTTAATGAATGAGAACCATTTACAGTCTAGCTAGTTCTCTTGTCAAAGCCAGAAACTGGAAGCTGAAGAAGAAAAAAAAATTAAGATAGAAATCAGAACCATTGTAGAAAATGTCAGTCATTTGCGAGCAAGAGTCATGGATCAACGGATATCTAGAACTCATGTATCATGCATTTGTGTCGCATGTAATATTGCGATGACTGATTCTGCAACAAAATCCATCTATTCAAAGTTATGAATGAAAGAAACTTAGGAGCTGAATTTTAAACCATATCACAGCAAAAAAATATCCACGTCATCACAGTGGGTTATTATAAACTGAACGCTGGTGATTGGTTAAGCAGTGATCTCATTTATATATTTGTCGTTTGTTTTTCTTGTCCCACACATATTTTACAGAGCAAGGACAGCACAGTAAGAGAGTCAATTGTTGCATTGTATCAAGGTAAAATAAACATTACAGTTCCCTTGTATTCTTCTTCCTGTTATCTTGATGATTCCAAGATGTCTCTGCCTGAAAATGTGATGGGCAAACTTTTTGATGAAGTGTTATTAAAATAAGAGCAAGACTTTTGATAGTATTATTAACTATTTGGGTTTGGAAGCAGTCAGCTCAACTATCTGGTGATAAACTGATTTAAGATATTAGTTTTAAGTAGAGCATACCATCATGTTAAAGGTCATCCTGACAGATGACATTATTCTGATTTGAATATTTGAATGATCAGAAATCATCTATAGTAAAGTATGAACATAATAGTCAAATAATTATTGACCATTCTTGGCCAAGTCAAGTAATTAAACTGTATTTTGTTTATTTTTGCTTAAGTGCTCTGTTTTATTCCTGTATCTTGTTGTTCAAATACCTTAATTCTCAAGATTCTTTTTTTTTTGTTTGTTCATTTCAGACATTCATAAATACTTAGAGGGGACAGATGTGAAAAAGAGCTGTCTGGCATATTCCCTGTGTCATTCATTGGCATCATCAGGGCCTCATGCTCTGTGCACTGTCACACCATTGGTACTACCATCTCTGATCAATTCCTGCAAGAAGGAATCTATGGTACGACTGAGTTTTGTGAAAAAGAAATTGCTCT
Source organism: Peronia peronii (assembly GCA_039654565.1). Taxonomy (NCBI): domain Eukaryota; kingdom Metazoa; phylum Mollusca; class Gastropoda; order Systellommatophora; family Onchidiidae; genus Peronia; species Peronia peronii. The sequence goes on from JBCEWB010289677.1 coordinate 7,294, forward strand.
GGCGATTTCTTTTCATCAGTTTGCACAGAAGTGAAATACAGTCAAGCACTTAAAACTCGAACACACAAATCTCGAATTCATGGCAATATCAAACACAGTTATTCCCTCCATTTAAATTCCTATGTTTTCTTTTTTTTTTCACTGACACCTATTTGTCAAATTCTCAACACAGATTTTTTGAATGATTTTACCATCATCTGCCAAAGTGGCAGAATGTCTGATTAGTGCCCATTTTTTGTCTGACCTTGCTCGCCTCAGGCCTGTTGGTGATAAGGGAAAGGTGTGGGGAATGATAGGGGTAGGCAGTGGACTAGGTGGTGGATTAAGCCACACAGGCTGTCCATATAGCAAGGAATAACCATGGCCTACATGACAGCAATTTGGTGAGGTGGCAACGTGCTGTCAGAAAGACAATGGATGATATCATGTAGATGAACTGAGAGGTGCTAATTCCTAGAATATTGTTAAGATTGGATCACATTAACTCTTTTCAGACGTAAACATTTTTGAGGATCAGACACGATTTTTGGCCAGATTTTCTCAGTAGGGGGTAACAGACATATAATTGTTTTGATCATCAAGCATTAATGTAAGCCATGCATATTGCAGATCAAATGAAAGGAAATAAAATGAGCAGTGCATAGAAAATAAGAAAAACAGGATTCTCTAACAAAAATATGTTAAATAAGGGCCACAAACATTGAAGAACAAAATTTGAGGTGGGGTTACCAATATGTCTGGAAGGGTTTCATGATCTGCCAATAGATCTGGTATATGTCTGAAAAGAGTTAATGTCATCATGGTTATGTCCCATAAGCAGTCCTTCTATTCCTTTGTAAAAATGGCCATCACAGAAATCTCAAATTATGGGAACCTTGAACACATTTTTTGATCCCAGAGAAATTCAAGTTTTCCATGCTCAATAGTAGTTATCATTAAATATGGTTTAAACCAAATTCTTTAGATTTTTATGTTGTTTCACATACAAGAATTTTATAAGAATATGATCTATGCTGCAGTATTGCCTTTTGTTTCATTGTAGCCAGGAATCTGATTTCTTGGAAATTCTTGATGAAATAACAAGGGAATGAAAAGATTAGATGGAAGACACTCGTTCAGGATTGGACTAATTAAATTTGTGTGTTGTATGAAAAAATATGAAAACATTCTACCATTTATTGATGGATCTTGCTAATGCCAAGTCATTGTATAATGTTGTCCAACAATTTTATCTTTGCAAACAGGTCACCGAGAGACTGGCATTTTTGAAGGAACTCAGAGCATATTTAGAGCTCTTCCAAGAGTCACAGTCTTATAAAAGTAAGTGGGAGAGATGCACTGGCGAGAGGATGAAAAAAGTAATGGAATTTTCAGTGATATTGCACATTCAAACTGCTCTTCACCAACTACTGGAGTCAGCAGTTTACTGGTGCATGCATACATATCAGATCATTAGTTTCTTCTCTCTTTACTTTTAAAACGTTCCTCTTTCTTTCATTGATTCATTGAATTTAGTTTTTAAAAAAAATCAGCTAGAACTTGTAAACCTGTTACAGTGCAGTGGCTCGACATCGTAGGGGGAAAGAACATTTTCTCAGACTAACCAGACATCAAGCTAATTAAGGTGTCAGTTTAGTGACATGAATGAAGCAAAATTAATTTGTTAGTCCCTTTAATTTCCATGCTTTTTTGAGCATTTCTAAACTGAAAGAGGTATTAATGATGTCATGAATGATACCTGTTGTTTTTGTGAATCTACTTTACTTGCATAAATGTTTTTCATCATAGTATATTGCTTACGTCAAACATTTTCTGTGGATTATAATTAATATACATGATGTCATGCTTGTTCACAGGTGTGCAACACTCGTTAGCTAGATTTAGATCTAGGTAAATGTTCCTGCTCATATTTTTTTTTTTTCCGGAACTACTTTATTGGCCTTTTGAGATAGTTTTTCACATCAGCCATGCAGTTTGCTGTTATTATCGACATGATTCACATTTGCAGTAAAAATAAATGCAAAAGTGGTAAGATCAAGTAGATGTTGGACTAAATCTCAAGAACAGCACAACGCCTAACATTTTGGATTCTAGTAACGGAGATACCAAGGCTGATAAATGTAGTCAACCAGTAGCGGTGCACACCATGCACAATTGCCATACTACAGCTATAGACTAGTGGCTCGTCATGTGATGAGCTCCTTACGTTGGACAGTGATAATGCTGTGTAGGTCAGCGCTCATCTGCTCCTTTTCCAAGTTGTCAGCGCACCATAAACCTGCATGGATATCCACACTTACAGCTTTCACGGCACATAGATTAATGGGGATGACCACTTCTTCATATGTTACATTTTCTTTATGTTCCTGGCAAAAAAGAAACAAAGAAAAAGAGTGAAAACAGCTGGGGCCAAAGAAATTGATTGAGCAAGCGGGAGTGTTGAGCTACAGGGGCTGGAGCTAAGTAGAGTGCTCTGTATATTGTTCAATCACAAGAATAGCTTAATTTTTGTTCTGTTCGAATGAGAGCTTAAGAAATAGAAAAATGTTGAGGGGAAAGCACAAAGGTATAATTTTATAGAAAACGCTGTTGATTACAACCTCTGTGCATATCTCCAATGAGACTTACTGGCATCAACTTCTATAGCCAATCTCATCAACTACATTGTAACTGGGCTTTTCTGTGTTGTGTTACATTTGATAAAGAAGTTTGTAATATTTATGACCTGTGCATCAGATGTTAGAATTTTATATTTGTGCTTTTGTTTTGTTGAATTTTTCAGGTGTGGCTGAAACTCTCACAGAGCATCTTCCAGCAATTTTCACTGTATATGAAACACTTCTTCAACAAACCAACAGAGATTTGCAGCTGGAAGCAGTTCAAGCTTTGACAATACTGACTACGTCAGCCTTTAGTATTTCACAGGATAAATGTGATAGATTTATTGATTTTCTTGTGCAAACGTCAACAAATGATTGTGACAAATCATTGCGGTTAGTATATACAGTGCATGCTAGGTATTCATGTTTATTTATCTGGACAGTTTGATCAGAGCAGTTAATTAAGTGAAGAGTACTAATCATAATAAATTTTGTCAGACTGTGAATTTTCTTTTCTAACTAGCTGTTTTTTCTCAGCAAGTTATGGTATCTTAGTTTGAAAATAGATTCCAAGACAGAAGAATAGAATTTTTTTTTTTTTTTTTTTAGTCAGGAAAGAGAGAGAATATCTCAGTTCAGTAATTGTATATAATTGTACACTTACAGGACTCAGGTGCTAACTTCTCTCCAGGATGTTGTCAGAAATAACCCAGCCTCCAGCCCCACAATAGTGGAATCTTTAATTGGGAAGATGCAAACAAGTGAGTTTTTAATATTGGAGAGCTAACATGTTGCCATCAAGTTTTGCTGTACAGTTAATAGTTTTACCATTGTATTTTGTCTATAAGTTATTAATTTTTAATATAAATCTCTGAAAAACACACACTTGCAAGGCCTACAACCTAGCATTCAGGCAGTTGTGTTGGATAGAAAAAATGTAAAGACCGTTTAAAAAATCTTGTATGTTATTGTGGGTTTTACTCAGCTAATTGAGGACCTCATTGTATATTTTCCTCAAATTGATCAAGTAAACTGAAGATTCCATGCTTCCATTTGGAAACACTTGTAACTGTTTATGATGAGATAGATCCCATTGTATGTTCAATATGTGCTCAGCAGTGTCTGTTGTATATCTCATATTCCCCAGCAAACTCAAAATATGTGGTTGAGTCACTGACAAGGGCTGTGGCTGATGAAAATTCATTTGTCAAAGTGGTTGAGTTTCTTCTTAAAGACTTGTCACAAGATCTTTCACGTAAGTATATGGGTACTTGTTATCTGCCTTCCACTAACAACTGCAAAAAATAGTTGAAAAGTAAATTATGAGTGTCAGATTTGGTAATTATTTTATTTAACTCATATCATAGAATATCCTTTGCCCAGCCTTACTAGAAGCTTCAATAGCCCATGAGTAATAGGAAATTGTCAAGGCTAACAAATCCTGGCCACCAAGAAGCAAAGCAGTCACAGTTTCTTGGGCTGTCATATCTACTAAATATGAAAGTTAATCCTTTATTTGTGCTGCATTTTTAGTTTGATGTAAATACAAATGGCAGCATCGATTTACCGGTGGCTTCTAAATTTTTTGCACCATAGCTAAGATCATAAGCTGCAGCAACCTCTCAAGAGTTGAAAGAGAAAAAAAAATCCAGTATATCTTGAAAACAAATAGTGGAAAAATTGTGGTATTAAGGCTGAAATAAATAACACTGAAAGGAAAAAGAACATATTAGTTATGTATAAAATAAAAAAAGAATCTCTGAGTGATATCCTTAGAGTAATGTATCATCTGACTTTGCAGTGTCTTTTTCATGTGTTTTATACCTGCAGGCTAGAATTTATTGCAGGATAGTTAAACCCAGGAAGTATGTTTAATAAGTGTTCTGAAATTTTATATGAAATCTCCAAGTGGGAGATTGCGGTATGATAGAAGACTATAATAAACTTTCACAATTAAGAAAACATTTTTTTCAAGCTTGAAGTGAATGAAAAAAAGTTATGTTGGCTTAGAGATCAGTGCCACAATTATCACAAATTATGTTTCTCACTTTATTGCAGCTGATAACATTTCCCATATCATAGACTGCACTGAGGCTCTCTCGCAGCTGCTAACTTTTCAGGCCAATAATGAGGCCTGCATGGCTGTTGTGACAGATAGAGTAACTGATGCATTGCTGCGAACAGCAGTGAATTCAACTCTGCATTGGACGGAAGAAACAAAGGACAAATGTGCTGCCTTTATGTCGTGTTTTAGGGATGTATTCACAGTCATTGCCTGCTTCTTGAGCAAAAGGTCTAGTGGAAAATGTATAGTTCATAAATAATATTCAGAAATAAGACTTATTTCATTTATTATGACTAATATGACCTGAACTCGGGTCATTAAATTCCATAGTTTTGGGAACAATACATATTTATAGTTTTATTCCTTGATCAAAGTCATAAAAAAATCATGAATTCATGCATTGTTCTGAACTCTTACCCTTTTTGTGAGTTGACCCATGCTGCACACCTTGATGATCTTTCATGGACACAAATCTCAACCTTTTTTTTCTTTTTTCATGTTGTTGGAGAGCATATTTATTCCAGGGGATAAATTTGAATAAAAACAGGCCAGAATAAATATCAGTTCATTATGGACTGGATAACTTTATATAAAATTCTTCCTCATTAATGTGCAGTTTTCCGTGCTTGGAACTAATGGCTCACATTTTTGACAACAGTGGCACAACATCAGTATGGAACAAACTGCACAAACTGATGCTTGATGGTGATACCAGTGCCATCGGTCTGCCTGGAGATTTCAAGGCTCTCAGTCCTTTAAAGGTAAGTCTTATACATGAGGGCAGTATACATTTCTTGATGACATTTTAATTTAACCCCTTCCTGTATGCATTAATCAGCGGCCGTCTTCATGCGAGTGTTCAACTTCCCGCGCACTGTGGCAGCCTGGTGTGTTTACATTTTTCTGACCTACGGTCAGCCAGTGCAACTTCTTTTTCAAGCAGTGTGTCCCATTTGTTAAATTTAAATGAATAATAAATGATTTATCCACTGTATCTGTCATTATTATCAATGATCTATTTTAATACCCAATGCAATTTAAAAAGAAGCAGAAATCAAAAGGCTGAGAGAGAGAGAGAGAGAGAGAAAGAAAGGAGAGAAAGAAACAAAAAAAAGGAGGATATTAAATATTATAAGCTTCTGAAGAGTAAAATAGTAGGAATAAACAACTTTCATTTTTATCTTATTAGTATCTGCTTGACTATGCTTTCTTACTCAAGGCATTTGACTTAGATCTACAGCTTGATCGAAAGCTGAACCACATTGATCCAGGTCTAGATCTAGAGTAGATCACATCTCAGTTCACGATAGATCTTATGTATGTTGTACACGTAAGATTTATTGGTGTTTTGCCCGTCAAATCTAGATCTATTCCAGTATCAATGCTTGATTCTTAGTTACACACTGTGTCACTTTTGTAGACTCTAGCAAACGAGTTCAAAAGTAAGTGAACAAGACAGCGAGAGCGCAATAGCGTTGACGAGGCAGAAGAAATGGTCTTGTCACACTGACCAAAGCACTGTATAGCATGCAGTGTAGCTGACTCAAAACATGCTAGGCATCACTAAAACCTCATTTGATTTGTCAATGACATTCCTATTATTAGATCACGAATGTTATTTTATGGACCAAGGACAGCCCACCAAAAAAGAGGTTGTTTCCTCTGTCGGGTTCTGTCAGTCTGAACGGTAACAGTGCTGTGCGCCAAATGTCGGTTTCTGTTGCTCTAAACCTTAGGCGGCGATCCCGGGCGTGTCGGTTCCTGTTGGTTGAAACACGAAAGAGTTAAGTGACCTGTAAAATTATGTTACAAATATGAGATGTGTAAAATATATGGAAATGACAGTTATACACAGGAAATTGGTGATGTATTAAAGGTTGACATATTAGTAGGGGCGCTCTTATTTCTAGATTGAAAAAAAAATTTTTTTTTCAGATAATTAAGTCCAATATTATCTGTTGCTAAATATTTCATACACTCAAATATACTGGTCGTGTAAATAGCATAAAAGTAATTTTTGAACTACAACAAATAAGTGATTGTATGCTTTTAATTTGTTTATTCGTTAGTTTTGCTTTATTAAACAATACTAATAGAAGTCCATTCCATCACAGTTCTTAGTGCCTTCTAGCAAATCAGAAGATGTGTCAGTGTATAATTCTTTGTATCATTTGTTTTTCCTGCCATGAGATATTGTTGGAAAGACAAAGTTCATCATGATATACATTAATGTTACAAGGACAAAACAACATGTGGATATTTCAGTTTAAATCTTTTGTTTCATTTGTTTGTTGTTTGTTTTGTGTTTTGAGAAGAAATTTAATTTTGTATAGATATCCATCTCATATTGCAGGAGATCTATTGTATCTGTTTTTTTATACTCTGTACATCCATAGCCAGATTCATCATGGCAACAGACTTGTTTGACTACGTTGTTGGAAGGCTTCATTATTGGAGGAGATATACAGGTCAGCAACCAGTGGTAGTTAAATAACAGCTACACAAATGATACCATAATACTAAGTGATATTATTCTCATATCAAAACTTCCTGGAACAATTTACAAGATGTATTTTTAATCCTTTTTATTCTTTGTATTTCATGTCATGCTCAGTGGCTCAGATGTGAGCCCTGTTCTCAGATTTAACAAACCCAATCATTAGACCCATTGATAGTTTGGCAGTGTGGAGTTCACAATTCAGTCATTGATTATAGTGGGCATATAATTTGAGCCATGTATTTGACTGAGACAGAGAACTATATTGTCAATTAAATTAAAGCATCAAATTATCAACACAAATACTTAGCTTTTGGCCCATACACAATATGGTGTTTATGCTCATTAGCAGCTGCTACAGAATTTTTACAGTTTTTTCATTCAGCATTATTATTCTCACAAGAATCACTGGTATGAAGCAGCATAGGAAAAAAATCATGTATTTGGGATCACAGATAGAAATAAAAAAAAAAAAAGAAAGTATTTCCAAAGATACTGTCTTTCTGATCTGTATGTAGAAGAAGAGATTTTGCCACATATATCTTAACAATTATTAAACCAGCCTCTTTACTGTATAAAAATGAGTAATTTCAAGGTGTAATCTATTTTTCCAGTGGCAAATTATACTTGAATTTTTCTTGTGATCAAAACAGTTAAGTTATTGTGAAAAAATGTTCACTCAAGACATTCATTATGAAATTCTGAAAAACAGTGCAAGTATATATAAGCCTATTTCACTGATATTCGCAGGCTATGATTGAAAAACGAGAAGCCATATTTGAATCAACATTCATATTGGCGATTGAATCCGAAGATGAGTACACTAGTCAGTCAGCATGCAGATGTGTAGCAGCCATCTTCAATAAAGCACCAATAGGTAATTATCCTTGAACTTTTGACTATCACGACTTAAACTACAAGAGTATTTATCAGGTGATCATTTCAGACTGTTAGATCTAGCTCATCAAGTTCTTGTTTGAAAAATAATAAAAAAAAAAACCCAGTCATTTTAGCATTGTTTGATGAGAGAGAGATTATAGTTCTAGTTGATCATTTGTAAAACCACTGTCTTTTTTCTCTCCTGCTTAAGATCAAACATCAGGTGCAGTCCACTAAAAAAGTTTGAGGGAAGTCATGAAACATGTTTGCTTCAATTAGCAACACTCATAGTAAAGAATGTTTTTATACCTTCAGTTCCATCAAAAGTATTAAATTTCAGAATCTTTTTTCAGGGGGTGCTCTGGTGAAATTTTGGGTTTTCTAAAATTTGGCCCCAGTGATATGAAATGTCCTTGGTATGACCTGATAACTTACTGAGACCCTATTCCAGTCACAAAAATGTTCAATACATTGCTTGTTGCCATGGCGACAGTGGCCATCTTGAAAAATAAACAACTAATTAAACTTAAAATTTACAAAACCAATAAAGATATTTACTTTCTGTATATGTATATTGAAAGGTGGGACCAATATGGAAGTAATTGGCTAGGTTCTATTTGTCTGTGATAGATCAAATAGATACAGGAAGGTTTTAAAGTTGATGTTGACAGAAAAAACCCACATTAAAAGAATAAACACTATGTGCTTTCTCAGTGTGAAAAACATCAAACTAACTAGCCTATTACCTAAAAATATGAATAGTCTATTAGTGTACCAAATCTGAAGCCTATATAATAATAAACAGCTGAGATTTTAAGATTTAGTGAAGCGCACTTAACAGAAAAACAAAAGCATTTTTGGGGCTAAAACCGGTAGAATTGAGCTTTGGCACCTGGTATTCTCAGTCTAGACATAATCAACTATGCAAATTCACTGAAATCCCATAATCTATAATTTAACCCTTTATTGTTGAAAACCTCACCCGAACACCCCCTTAATAATGTCTCTAAGTTTAGAGGTCAGATGTCTAGATGGTGTATATATTAGTGGACAGGAATGATTTTCAGTGTTGTTTGTGCTTATTCTTGATTATTCCCAGGTTCTGATATCCAGTGGTTGCTTGAACCCCTTCTTGAGAGACTCAAATCTATCATATCAAAGGACAGCTCTCTGGCCTCCAAGCAGCGAGCTGTGAATGTTTGGGTGTGGATGACCAAAGCCATGGAGTGCCGAGCTCATTCTGCTGTGGGCATACTATCTTCACATGTAAATTCCAAAACTTGATTTCTTTCAATGATTTTTTTGCACATTTAGCTTATGACAGCTGAAATCATATTCTCTATGGAGCTAATATGTTTGAAGTTCGTATCAACTGTCTTTTTATTTTGTCCCAAATTTACCTACTTTTCATTTCATCAAACTCAGATTTGTCACAGTGAGATATATTTATATATATTGAATCAGCACTAAAACTTGAAGATCAGTATCAAAGAATTCAAAGGGTTCATATGAGTCATTAAGTCTTGATTACTTTCACACATATATCAGCTTGTTGTGAATCATTGGTGATATTTTTTATTTTTTGATACACTTCTGTTGGTTGTTGGTGATAGTGTTTATTTTTTGGTATATTCTTGACTGTGATTTAGTCAACTGGTGCATTTAATTGTCATTCATTTTCCAATCTTCCTGATGTTATTTATTTTGTATTCTCTATCAGTTAATTTCTTTACTGGCTGACAGACAACTAGGGCCATTAGTGGCTGATCGCCTGGGCCTTATTGTAGAGGACATGAGTGACATATTTACTGCACGGCTGAAAGGGAACATCACACCACTTTATAAACAGAGATTCTTTGCACTCAACTTTAAAGCTCTGTTAGATGGCTTTTCTCAAGCAAGAGACAAGGGTAAAGCAATGGTGGTATCTATGATTGGTTGTCATCACATCTTTTAACATTAACTCTTGTAAGTGTTTTGAATGAAAGGACAGTGATTTGAAAAATTTTGCATTATGATCACATTCCTCTCAGATGTGGTTAGCCTGCTGGTTTTTGATCAAAGAAAACACAGTAGGTGGCTTACAACAATTAGCAATTGTGAAGAGTGACACAGAGAAGATGAGAGACTGAGCACTCAGTTTTCCTGACAGTAAAAAAGCTTAAGTTCTGTCATGCATTAAGTGAAGGTCAGCGTTAAAGACCAGCATGTCCGAAAACTCTATCCTGGACTGCATGGATTGATGCCTTATTGTATTCAAGTGTGGTTTTGGCATTTGGTTTTGAGACAGTATCCCCTGAAATAAGTGAACATTATGTGACAGATTCTGTTTGATTAGCTGCTCTAAACTTATGATGTAGTCAAGCTTATGTGATTCTTGTGAGACTCATCAATAAATTTCTTTCACATGATAAATGTGTGGTGGTCCGGGGAAACCCTTCACATAGATGAAATTTCACATTTGTATCTTTTTTTTTTTTCTTTGGCTCATTTGATAGAGCTACCTCTTGTGAACATTTTGCTTTTTATTTCATGTAAATATCTTAAGCAGTTCCTGGGTTATGGTCTTTTAAAGATACTAAGTGTAGAAAAACAAGAAATGGAGAAAATTGCATTTAAAGTTAAGATTAGTTTAAAACTGGTGATTGTCTTACAATACATTTCAGTTTCATAGTATATTGTAAAATCTATAATTCTATGTCACATCAATACCAAATAATAAAAAGATTCTAACCTCCATTTGGTAGCATAGTGGTATGTGTTCAGTGCGAGAGCACAGCATTGCTGAAATCCCAAGTGTCGCCCATTTTGTAGATCTATTCAGCACTGGAACAATCAAGTCGGTCAAATCAAATTGCTTGGGGTAGTTGTTACAAAAAAGAAATTTAATATGTTTATAGGCAACATTCGAAGAAAAATATTTATATACTTTGTAGATAAAATATTCTCACTTACAATGGTGCACAAAACCAAATTTTGAGCAGATAGTCGAATTTTGAGTTTACAGGCCTGTATCTTGTAATTAGCCTGTGTGTCATGCGATGAGTTTTCCTTGTCCACCGCACAAATTATCTAGACCTGGAGAAGAATAAGTCAGAATATTATGATTATGTCTGTGCTGTATATTATTGTGATCTTTTGTTGTTTTATTGGTGTTGAATGTCTTTAAGATATTTTGACAACGTAATTATTGTGCCTATCATGGTCTTTGTTCTTTTCTTGATTTTGACTCTTCATAATCTTCCTCAGATGTGAAACAAAATTATCTAAAAGCTATAGCCCACATTACTTCTCATCTGCCACTTCAAGTCCTGAAACCTCAGTTTCCAACGGTAATTCTGTAGTTCTGCTTATATAGAATCTGCTTACTCTGGATTCACTAGAGTTGGATTGTAAACTGTTAGGACTTTACATTAAATTTTTAACAAGATTTTAGATTAAAGTAATGACATAACTGTTTGTGATTCATGTCTTGTATGTTAAACTGACAGCACAGTATTGATGAGATGCTGTTTGATATGGGTTACAATGGAACTGCTGTCATTAAGACTAGGCACTGTAGTGAAAATTTTAAAGTTTATGTATATGACAATGAAAATAGCCTCAAAAGATAAAACCTGAGCTTCTGATGATGATGCTTTTTAAATTGTATCAACATCTTGATTGGTTCCCGAGATCATAATTTTTTTTACATTTAATTTTTGCCCTGAAACCAGCCATTTTTCACCACTACATTTTGTGACAGTCTTTGGACAAAAACACATTTTGAACTGTAAATTTGCTAGTAATCAATACATCTACACAAATTTCCCAGCATTTTGCATATTTTGACATACAAAATAATACTCTCAATATGATGATTGTTTGAAACCCCTAGGAAACTATTTATTTCTCATTATGTACCTTTGAAAGGGTAAAATGAGTGCTTCTTTCGCCCAGATGAACACTATAAGAATATAATTTTGTTTTATATTTGCACTTCTAATTATCCGATTTTCACACATGGTACACCAATCTTTCTGTTTTAACAGTGAGAATTCTATCTATGAATTTACTTAGAATCTATGTCTCCATTTCTTGGGAACTTAGAAGAAATGAAATAAATACTCGAATAAGTTACATAATACAACTAGAGTATACTTGCCATATTCATCCTGTCGTATTCTAGAACTCCATTAACCACTGAAAATAAACTGAGCCTGCTTTAAAATATAATATCCCCATCAAATTGTAGAACATTCATTTTAGATCTCAAAATAAAAAGCAGTTTTAAACTCTGCCTCCCATCCTCTCCCAATACAATGGCTACCATATTTATAGATGTGCTTGACTAGATCTGCACTAGCAGTCTGTCTGCGGATATTACTGCTAGTTCTCATAAATTTACGTTGGTGTTGTAATTAAAGCACAAAAACATGTTTTTTTGTAGCTAGATATAGTGCTGAAATCAATTAGATGGTAATTTTCAAAAGATTTTGAGAGCATTGCCAGCGAATGCCTCCGTTATCGATAATAGGGGTGCGAAATATAAGACGACTCACGGTTTTGGGGAAACATCAGCAGGCATGGGGTTGTACCAAATGAAACAATTCTTAGCTCATATAGCATATGAATGCTCCAACCACAAACAAGGAAAGTTTGGTAAAAACAAGACAGGTAGTTTTTTAAGAATTATGCGGTAATGTTTCTTTCATTTCCAAACGGAAATATCTCCGAATCTACGAAACTGAGTGACAAACGGAGCACACCATGATGTTCAATGTTCTCTAAATATGGAAAACAAGTGCCGGAAGTGGAAGAAATTCGGCGGTAACGAAACAAATTTTATGATTGTTTATAATCACCGATTTCGGCCGCCGTCACCAAAGTGAACAGGCAGTCGGTGGCCCACTGCCGCGCTAGCTGCGTGTTCTCACTGCAGTGCCTATTAGGACAGCTGCCATTTAAATGCTGTTATTTATAGTATGGGAAAAATTGCAAATAGATTGTATGCAGTCATGTTTATTTATTTTTTCTTTGCACAACAGACTGTGACATCCTTTCTTGAGTTGAAATCATTGCTCAGAAGAGTTTGTATTAAAAGCATGTAGTTGGATAGATACCCAAAAATTCAAATTGTCACAGATTACCAGGGATTTCTTTATGAGGAAAATGTCAGACTTTCAACATTAGGAAAGAAACAAATCTGAGTCATTGGGATATTCAAAATTGTTTTTGTTTGGGGGTGGGGGGGGGGGGGGGGGGG
>JBCEWB010289786.1:0-22537 GCA_039654565.1 Peronia peronii
TGGCGTGATGAGAACAACAGGGGCCCGCAAGTTTGCGAGGCGGTGCGTGGGGTGCACACGCCAATCGTTCGTCGCTCGCAGGCACAATGGTGAGGTCTATTCATTATAGGCCTAGTTCATTATCCCGGTGGGTGGGTACATCGAGTGGCAGACACACCCCCCTCACACACACACACAATAGCGGGTCAGTCCAGTAGGCCTTTCGTCATCAAGAACTACACACTAAGTCCAGTGTGTAGTTCTTTCGCCTTTCATTCATCACTGCTTCTGTGCAGCCACAATGACAGGCGAGAAACCACCCATACTGGCAATTGGAAACATGAAAAACCTTGATGCTTCAAAAATGTCCACACACTACCTGTCACATACAGATTTAACAAGAAAGCGTGGATGACAAGCCAACTGTTTGAAGAATGGATCAGAAAACTGGATTGCCAGTTTGTACTTCAAGGCCGGCCTATTGCTGTAATTGTTGACAATTGCAGTGCTCATCCAAAGCTCACTAATCTGTGGGCCATCCAGATGTTTTTTTTTTTTCACTACCCAACACCACATCATCGTTGCAACCTTGTGATCAAGGCATTATTAAAACCTTCAAGACATTCTATCGAAAACGTGTGCTTCGACACTTCATTCAATCGTATGATGAAACAGGATGCACCAGTTCACACTTCAAGATGTCACTTCTTGATGCACTCACTATGGCAGCAGCATTGTGGAACGACGTCAGCGACAGGACTGTCATCAAATGTTTCCAACATGCTGGTTTTGTGAAGCAAAACGCATCACCAGAATCTACTGCAGATAACGCAAACGTTCTACATGTATTCAGTACCGATACACTTACATTTTCACACACACACACAAAAAATATTAAAAAACCAAGAAACTCATTCTTTCTACACATTAAAGATCAAGTACACCCTCAACAACAACGACATGGAAAAAAAAAAAGAGAGGAAAAAAAAACCGATCCAATGTTTTTGTAGCAGTCTACACCGCACATGTGACAGATTGGATGACAAGGGAGACAACTGTAGTATTAAAAAACCAATATGAGTTGCTCCCCTTTATCACATACATGTATGCTCCCCTCGCATTCAACGACACCTCGGATCCAACGAGAATAACCAATCAGTTCCAACGACCTCGTTCTATATGAGGTACACTGTATAACAGCAAATCATAGCAAAGGATTGTACAGATTTCAGTGTTGTGAATGCAGAAATAGGGTTGAAAAATGGGCACAGAGAAGCCGGACAAAGGCTGAGCAAAGACCTCATCTTATGGTAGCTCTTAGTATTTTAAAACTTAATTGAAAAAACTTTCAATTAAAACTGCAATTCTAACTAAATGAAAACAAAATTTGGAATACAAAAATAATTTGAATGTAAACTTAGGAGAAGAATTTCAAGTATTTAACTTAAGAAGACAAAAACTGAGCATGAAAACTGAAATGAAGTGATCTGATTGAAACATTTTGAACAAGAAAACAAGGAAAAAATCAAATTGTAGTTTAAAAGAACTTGAAAATGAAAAGTAAAGATGATGAGAAAACAGTGGCCGTATTTCAAATTTTAAATGAGAAATTTATGGATGTATTTCAAATAAAATTTAAATGTCAAAACTTGATGGATTTTAAGGGGTGAAACAATTTGAAAATAAAAAACATTGGCTGAATAGTCAAGTTGAATACAGATCATAGTAATACTTCAACATTATGAAGAGATTGAATAGAGACAAACTACATAAACTGTAGGCTGACATGATAAGGTGTAAAGACTCATGAAACCTAAGGCAACAGTTTAATTTTATCGTGACTTTATCTTACATGTTCTCAAAGAAACAGTTATAGCCAGGGATCAGTAATAGATCTGATCTACCTCTGTCTAAATCCCTGTTATACAATAGCCATAACTTTTTTTCTATTCTAATAATAATAATCAGGTCATTTTTGTGAAATTGTTTCACCTCAAAAATGACTCAGTCAAGAAATATGTCTCAGTTCATCTCATCACAAACATCAATTATTAGCACAACAGTAGGAATGAAAATCCTGAGTATACAACACATCTAATCAAACTGGGTACAGCATGTTGGCCTCCGGCGTGGAGAGTTATTCTCATCTGAGCAAGGAGAAAATTAACTTGAATATTTGTAGCCAAAGGCTGAACTATTGAATGAATGACAGGATCTGATCCTTGTGAGCATTATGGACTGTGAAAGTTGTTCATTTACAACATTATCCATTTGGTATTTTAATCACTTCAGAATGTTCCTAGAGTAATTTGGTATTTATCTATCAGTATAAGTACTGATAATACTGGTCCATTTTGGTCCATTTTCTTATGCAAGACTAACTAACATTTTTAAATCTAGCTCGCAGCAATGCTGAAACATTTGCCAGCATAAAAACTGGATCATACATACTGTGCAAGTTAGTGATGACAACAACACATAAAACATGATAAATAGAAGTTAACTGCACAGCTTTATTCCTTTCATCACTTCTAGTTAACAAACACAACAATCTTTATATGGATGAAGAGGGTTTTAAAAACTAGCAGGCCATCAGCAAAAGGCAACAGTCAAAGCAGCCCCAATCCCTTCTCTACAACCTCTGCATTCACTATCACCTTTGACAGTCATGACCTTTTCACTACAAAATTTATAACCCAGATGTTTCTAGCAGTGAAATGAATATTTTCTTGCCTGGTACATGTATTTTCTTTAAAAAGCGTGATTTTCCCACCTTAACTCTTTACCGTACACCTACCTAGAAAGGCTGCTAAGTTAAGGCCATTGCTATCTGAAGTCAGTCGACTGTTTCTACAGTGTCAGACAAATGGGGATCTCTTAAATTCATGAGCAGTGATGTACATGCTTTTCAAAGAGGCCAGGGATAGATAGGCACTATAATGCCTTTCGATTACTCAAACTCAATTCTAATCCTAATCCCCGATCCACATCATACCACTAGTCCTAACGGGATATTAAAAAAGGTGCCTAAGGATCCACCAGCGTTAAACATGTTATGGTGATTATATATCCAATTCCCTATGTCTTCCCTATGGATTCACCAGCGACAGATGGTCACTATGATGCATATGAATCAACTTTCTTTCAAAGAAGTGAACACATCTGTCTTTTATCTTTTCTTCTTTTGTGCAAACTTCAGAATGGCCGGGAAAACTGACACTGTGTAGACATGTGCAATCACATTGATGGCTTTACACTTCCAAAAGGGTCAATATTTCATTCTCAAAACTCAGATCTGATGACCTAGATTGTGAAGTTTGTCCAGTTGTAACACAAGGATCCTCTGCTACCATGAACAATTGATTTTTAATGGCCGAGAGATGTTCGCAGATTCAGCATGAAAAATAAGTTCTTCTGAGCTGTGATAATGCTGGATTAAATTTGGAATCAAATTTGAGGCCTCTTTCAAATTATTGGAATCCATAACAAAACTAGGTTTAACTTTTGAGAATAGAAAAATTCTTGCACCTTAAATGTCTGTGGTTTTTGAAACTTCTAAAGATGAATTTATTCTTGGAAGAATTTAATTGTGTGAGAGTGAGACAGAGAAAAAAAGCACATACCCTTCCCTTTGATAGTTCCATCCCTTCCCGTCCCCCTTCCTACATTACCTCACACTTGAACAGAGACCCAGAGGTATCAACAAATAGATCACACAAATATTGAAAAATAAGACTCCTGATTATGTATGGGAAAGCGAGTAGCAACTACTGCATGAGGAGCTTGGACAAAACAGTTGGAGAAAAACAATTTTCTGTACAAGCATATGACTGTACAGATTCAAGCCAGATGGACATACATGTGTGTGTGTAATAGGCATCACTGTGACCCTGGCAAATTACGGTATCAAACAACACATGTAGCTGCTAAGCATCACAATGCATTGGTAGCTAAGCCACTTCAATGGCAGGGTAAAGACTTTCAACTTGTGGTTCAGAGACCCTGACTGAGTTTATATAAATTATGATAAACACCCAGAGGTATAAAACAATGATGCTAAGGAGATGAAATCAAAGCATATATGACAGATTCCCATGAAAGCACATTATCCTGACCCAGACACAATTGAAACACTGGAAAATATAGAACACACAAGTATGCAGATTCTCTTCATCTCTGAATAGTCAAAATTAGGTTAGTGACAGTCTTTAGTTCACAAAATCCATTATAAAATGTCATTTTTATTGCGCAATCTGAAAAAATAGTGACAAAATTATACAGTTTGTTATGATTTCCAGTGCATTTCTCAATGCAACCATGGTAAACGGCTTGAAAAAAATCAGGTGAATATTTACTGTAGGTATTAAGTCTAACTGGCGTCCTGCTAGCAAATTATATGAAAGATGTAACATCAGTGAGAGAAACATGGAGACCATAATAGCCATATTTACTGCTTTGCAATCTGGTGTGGCATTGCCTTAGAGAGATACTTCACTTTAACTTAAGTTAATCTTTTCCACTGGCGTGGCTCAAGATTGATACAGAGGGGATGACAGTGGGAAGTGACATACAGACTGATAGACAGATACAGTAGGAAACACCCAGGGCTGAAGTTTCCAGAGGGGGAGAGTCCGCACAGGCCACAGGAACCCTGAAACATTTGTGCAGCATAAGTGTATCACAAAAAATGTCTTGTTCCAGGACATTCGCTTAGCCACTATCATTACCAACTTGAGAGATAACAGTATATTTTCTTTTTTCCACCTGATGACAGCCGTACATGCTGTACGGGAAAATACAAACATGTTTGTCAGTAATGACTGACCTAGTTGAAGAGGATCAGCTGACAGATTGATGGATCTAATGATATCACAAGAAATACTAACAACAACAACAAAAAAAAAAAAAAGGAATTAACCTAAATACCTATGTCCATAGACAGATTGATATTCTTTACTTAATTTTTTTTTTTAAAACAATTTGGAATTAAAAAAAGAATTTTAAGGCAAATTAGTGAAATGTGAAAAGAAAAGTAAAACTGGATTTAAAAAATGGCAATTTGTGTTTTCAATGAGCAAAAACTTAGAATGTCTTACACCTTCCAGAGGTGACACTACTTTCACTGTAGTCTGCAAATATAAATTTGGTTTATTCTGAGCAATTGCCATCTGAAAATCAAGCGGCACCAGAGAGAACGACAGATATTTTATAAGTAATACAGATATCTTTTTTTTTTAATATACATATATCAAGCTTGCAATTAAATCTCTACTGCTTTGATGAATAACCCTTCAGAGACATGACAGTAAATACTTCTTTAATATTACATGTTACTTTACGTTCTGTAATATGTCTTTCAACCTCTAGTGGAGGTTATCTAGAAGGGAAAGATTACATATAAGCAAGGTTTATCCCCCCCAAAAACAAAGTCACTGTCATTTTCATTGCTTCATTTTTCTCACCAGAATGAACTTATTTCAGGATTCATTATTTAGAAGAAATGAATGTTTCCGATGTTATCTAAATGAAATTGAATTGTCCAGTCGGAGCTGTGAAATGAAGTTCCAAAGATGAAAACAGTTTATATTCGTCACTTTTCAGTATCTGGTTTGCAAATTTCTTTGTTACTGTCGAAACACCCTCGTGGATTAATTCTGCTTTTCTGCCTGACACATTCTCTTGTAAGAAACTGCTGTGGTAGCCTGAAGCTGTTGCTATAAAGTCTGTCATCAGCTGCCATCACTACGAAGCCAAACATGACAAAAAACAGCAACACTGGCAGTAGCTGTCTATTCAATCGAAGATTGTGATTCATCGTTAACTTTGACAAAGCCAGCATGCTTTTCCCAAGCTCTATCTAAAATTTGAAGAAAATTCAAGCTGATATTCAACATTGGTGTATTTTCAGGCTGTACTTTTTATTGTTCACAAATATGGTGTATGAAAGTAGGCAGATATTTCATTAGCATTGACAGTCACTATTTTCAGTTACTTAGGCCTTCTCCTTCAAGTCCGAGTATGTGTCATGTAAAACAAATGTACTCAATAGTTATGATAAAAAAAGAAACAAACTAGAGTTGGTTTTCCAAGAAAAGTAATTGATGACTGAAGGAGATGACCAGACAATGTTAAAATAGAGGGCATTGCTTAGTTATTTCAGCTTGATGGCGAGAAAGAAAAGTAAAAAGTAAAGTAGGTAAGAAAAATGTAAACTTTACTCCTTGGCTGGCTGGCTGGAACAAAACAAAGAAAGAGCAAATGGCAGGTTAAGGTTCAAATGGATATGGATATAGATGATACAAAGGTGATTATATGGATGGGAAATACTCTAGATATCCATGTCCACCCACAGGAAGCTTCCGTGTATGAGTCTAGGAGTGACTTACCCCTAATTCCACATCACCATTCGACCCTTTTTGGGCCTGGTCACCTTTCTGATTGCCCGCAGCTTGACCGGGCTATATATAGACATGGCATTAGCATGATGAGTTAGTCAATGGTATGGCATAGGATGTAACATCTGAACGCTAGCTATAGCACAAGATGTAACATCTGAACGCTAGCTATAGCACAGGATGTAACATCTGAGTGCTAGCTATGGTACAATCTCTCGCTGGCTCATTCTGGCAGTCAAACTTTTAGCCACAGCCATAACACATCTCATTATCACCGCAATTTTCAAACACGCAGTTCCCCAATCACGGGAAACAATGAGCCTTTTTGACTGTCAAATTATTTCCCTTTGCGAGGCTGATGAGACATTGTACGAGCAGGAAAATGTGGAAAAAAATCACCTCTGCTCATAATTAAAATATGATTTAGAAAAATTATGAAAAATTCATCATACTATGAAAATGTCTTAATGGCATCGTGGTATTTCTTTCCATAATTTTTCATTTTAAATGCTCCAACCAACAAGAGCAAAACTGATTTTTCTTCCTTTACAATGACTATATTAAACTCATCCATCTGGCAAATGGAAGTAACCTAATTGGCTGAAAAAATGGCTCATTAACCTTTGCAGGGCAAGAAATACATACCTATGGATATATGTGATGTCACTCCAAATACCAATACTCTAATGTGAAGTTCAAGACTTGGACAGAATAGAATATTTCTTAAAAACAGGGTGAACGCTACGAATTCTTTTTCTAAGATTCATCTGTTCAGGCACGTATAGTCACTTGCATGCAGCAAAGAGCTTTTGACAGGTACTCTATCTTAGAAAAAATGGGTTTTAAAGGTTTAGGCATTTTGTTGTCAAAATATTTTGATCTACCTGAAAACTAATCATATCATTTGAACACTGCCAAATTACTACAGATAAGGAATTCCTAGCAATTCACAAATGAAAGCTGGAAAATTAGTAACTCATGATAACATTAATTAACAAGTTCACAGACATTTGTCAAGTTACAATAAAAGTCATGAATCTGATCTGTAGATTGTAAAGCCATTACAGTTAGTACACAGTGCAAGGGTAAGCGGTATATAAACACTCTCTATTATTTTATCAAGGTTCTGACTGCCACGGTGAGAAACCTGTGGCCATGCCAAGTTAACCCTGTTGGCTTGTGGCAGTTCTTCTTATATTTTGTGCCAATTCTAACTTAAACCTGTGGCACAAGTTATGTAATCTAGCCCACAACCCCGTAGTGATGTTCAAGTGACTGCTGGATAACTTTGTGACCTATCTATCGATATGTGTGATCTAATATCTGCCAATTACTACCATGCTCATAATGTATACGTCAAGAAATCAATCACGAGCCTCACAAGAGAATCGCTACTTGTCACTGACGTAAACAGCTCTATCGCAGCTATAATCTGCTCCTACAGAACAAGGTCGAAAGATAATTTTATGGACCAGGCAAACTTCAAACATGGTTAAAAATAAATAACAATAAAAAATAAAGAAATAGATGTTCATTTTATATTTCAGGATGGTTTGTGACTAAAAAAGGTCATTGAAATTTGTCGCAAATGTTGTCTACTGTATCTACAAATACTAAATGATATAGCTATCACACTAGTCATTACAGAGCAGTTTGGCTTTTTGCGACAAACAATAACAGAGCAAAATCTATGGGCTGGAATGAGGAATGGATGTTGGGGGAGGGGAGGGGGGAGTGGGAAGGGACAGGGGAGGGAAAAGGGAAAATAAAGGCTTTTGGAACTGCATGGATGAATATCGTTTTTGTTTAAAGAGAAAACACAACTTGCACTTCATTTCTGACAAACCATTGTACGTTGCACATTTAAGCCATGTAAACCTTCGGACTGACAAACTTTAACAACTGTTAATATATATGGATGGGTTAGCATCACCACAGTAACTGGGAAAATGTTGTGCTTGTGATTACCTGGATCTGAATAGAGGGAAGTCCCAGCAAAACAAGAGTGATGTGAATGAAAGAAAATAACCAATGATTCTCAAGTTTGGTACTCTACATTTTTTGCCACAGGAATTTCACATACAAATTTGTTGCTCTACATTTTTTGCTACAGGAATTTCACATACAATTTCAAATTTCACATTATGGAATCTTATTTAAATCATAGTCCCTCAGCTCAGTACTGAAACAGGACTAATGACTCTTGTCATTAAGACTAACAGCAGTGACATAAGGACCTTATGGTTAATTTCTCATTGTTCGCTGCCCTGGGGATGCAGAAATGAGCCACAAAATGCAGACATGCAAATGGCACTCACTGACAGCTGGTCATATAAGCAAACAGATTGGAGTATCCATGCTACCAGTCCAGGAAAAATTCATGCCATGCTAGAATAATTTGCTGCATGCATCCTAAATAGTTTCATGCAATGTTCTTCAAGGAATCGCCACCAGGAATTGCATATGTTATATAATCTGATGACATTAAATATATTAAATCATTCTGCATTAAATCATTTGACCTTCATTTTATAGGCCGATACATCTATGTCAATGTACATTAGGAGCCACATGGAAGAGATGGGAGGAAAGACCATGGACAAAAATGAAGGGAAGCATCCAATCTCAGGCAAGAGAAGTTGGTTGTTGGTTACTTTGTGGAGGGCAGAAATGTTTGGACAAGGGAGAGCTGTATATCTGACTTTGTCTTTTCACAAACTTTACTTGGAAATTTGTCTTTTCACAAACTTTACTTGGAAATGACATCTAAAAATTTTACCCAGTAAACTATATCGAAGTTTCAGTAATAAAGTTCTAAACAGATGGTGTTGATTTATATTTGGTTTGTAAATCAAACATCAATCAAAGGCAGCAATCAATTAGTGGTGATTTACATCCTTGGTCAATTAACTAATGACAGAGATTTATCCTCTTGCCTGTGAAAGGAATACAGATACATGTATAAATTTCAGGATTTTATGATTAAACATTGAAGCATAAGGCATATTACAGATATGTACTGACATGGTACAACAGTCTGCAACAGTATAACATTAGGATTGAAACAACAGCAGTAACAACAATGGAAACTGAAGAAATAAACTAGGAACACACAGAGAAACACAAGTGCGCTACTGGAGACAACAGACGGCAACAGAATTAGCCAGAAATAAACACTGATCAAAAGTACTTAAAAAAAAAAAAAAAAAGATCAAAAGTACTTTAAAAAAAAAAAAAGAAAAAAGAAGAAGATCAAGAACCGAGACAAGAAAAAGTGTGACATCTTGAACACTGTCAAATGTAAAAGGAAAAGACAAACTACTTACAGAGAACATGTGATGAGCAGTTTGACTCCAAACTGCTGCTGTAAAACTGTGAAAGCAGAGCATGCAGGCACACAAAGATAGAGATATACTGAGATTTTTCCTCCTGTTTCCTTCTCAATTAAAAAAAAAAGATGAGAAGGAGGGATGGCAGGGTAGTGAGTGTTGAAAGCTGGATCAGCCAACAAGAGACTGGGGCATCAAGTTTCTTTACTTCGCTACTTGAAAAAGAAACTTCCCCAATCTCCATCTAATAAATTCCAGAATTTCACCCCAGGTGTGGATCTGTAGCTAATCATTTTATTACATGAAGGAGAGATAACAAAAAACAAAAAATCCTAATAAGATGAGAAAAAGTTGGAAAAGCTGTAAAGAAAAGAGTAAGTATAATGCCTGAGGTTGAGTGAAACGTGCTTGAATACAGAGCCATGTCATCAAAATGGCAAAGTAACAGTGAGAAAGAGAAGATTCCTGACAATTTTTTTACGCTGTATATAGACACAGAAGTCTTCAAAATGAAAGAGTAACTATCCAAATATCTAGTTTGCTCAGAATCTACGCTGACTCAGAACTAATAAGAATGTTAACTTTGTTCATGTCAAGCCTGGGCTTGGCCAAAGTCTGATATACAACTGACTGAACGGAAATCTCTCACAGAGTGGACTGGACCAAGAGCTGATACTCACACTGGCTGGCAGGACTTCGTTGGCGATCAAGGGATGGGCTGGGTGGTACAGCTCTTGTCTCTGGGTTAAGAAACAGACAGGATGATAAGATGAGGTAAGACAGAAAAAAAGATGGGATGATATGAGATGAGAGAAGATGGGGTGATGTGAGATGGAATGAGAGTAAAGATGAGATGGGATTAAATCGAGAAAATACGATGATGCAGCTCATCAAACGCTGATCAGAACTTTCTTTGTTGTTTTTTTAAAAATATTTTCCTCATTATCTTATCACATCTGATTTTCTGCATGGAAAAACAAAACTAACAAAAAAAAAACACATATCCTTGAAACTTACACGCTGTCTCTTGCGCTTGCAGAAGATGTAAATGGGTTTGACGACTAAGAGAACAGGCACTGATAGGATGGCCAGGAAGAACATCAGCATTTGAACAGGTTCCTGTCAGATAGAATAAATGCAGAGAAACAATGTAAGGAAATTCTGGACAGAAATGAAATGATGAGAGAACACAAATGTCATGATATAAATGTCACTCCATCAGGTCATATGTCTCTGATGTCAAACAGGGCTTGATTGAGACAATAGCAATTTACTAACCATGGCCTGACAAAAGTTTTGGTGTGTGAATATCTTAGCATACAAGGCTGTATCTAAATAATTTGTCAGTCATCTCACAAACAGGTGTATGTGGATGTTCAGTTTCTTTTTTCACCCATTACCATCTTCAGTATGCAGAAAAGTGAGAATTCTATTCTCACAAATGGCCTGCTGATAACTCTGTCCTATTCCCATGAACTAATGTGTAGTCATATACAGGCCCTTTTGTGTGAATGTAACGACTACTTTTCAAACTTATTTTGATCTCGCCCAGTGGGGTATGCAATGACACACCTCTTGTTGAGATGGGTGACCAATTTATTCACCAAATTAACATATACTCCTTTCTCTTTCCACTGACAGCAATAACAGTAGACGTATAAAATTGACATCAGATTATTTTACCTCCTTGCACCGCAAATACATTTTGCATATGTATTTCCTTTTTTTCTTAATTTTCTTTTGTAAATAACACAATTATGTTAATAGTACTTTCTTTCAAAAACACTGAGAGCACTTCATAAAGACATAATTGTCGACACCTTCTGTCTGTCTCTGTCATTTCTAGTCAGTGAAACAAAAATTGTGTGGTGCCACGGCAAAGTTGTCAGATGATGAAAATCTGACACAAGATAAATAAAGATTTCACACTTTCTTTCTCAAAAATAGCTTTGTATGCTCCTCAATATTTCAAAAATTCATATCAGATATTTCAGACCTACCCCAGAAACCTATAAATGCATGGTAGATCAATCTTTAATGATATCCAATTAACTGAAAACTGAAAGATTGTCAACATTTAATGAGTTTCCCAGAGCATCACCAACAGTAATTAGTACAAATGCATACCATTCTCTATTGGCACCAAGGTGGGTCTCCTCTACCAGCTCAATACTTCTTTTTTTTTTTTTTGTTAGATATACAAGAAATAACAATGTTTGATACCCCATATTACATACATCTTTGATATACCTTATTAATTAGTAAACATATAAGAGCTAGCTACGCTCATGCTGATGCATAACTAAAGCCAAATCCAAATAGAACCCCAACTCTTATTTTTACTATAAATTTATGAATTTTCAGTCAGTCATAGTTAATCGACATATCATTGGTAAATTCAACAATGACCCAGCAAAACTTGTGCCGCTTACCTGCCCTTCATAGATCAAACTGTTAGGGTCACAAAATCGGGTGCCGTTCTCAAAGGATGTGGTGGCGTTCTCGTACTTGAACATAAACATGTTGATGTAGTCTGGTGAGAAGAACACAGAAAGCTGCAGTCTAAAATTGCCCACGGAAAACAAAAGCTAAAAAAAATATGTATGAAAATATGCATCAGAGGGTCCAAATTTTCAAATTTCAATTACAACTCTGTCATTCAGCATTGATATCTGTCATGCAGTTCCAAACTGATTTGTGTATGATAGAGATATTCCTTCATTTATATAATTATTCAAATGTTGAGAAGTACTCAAAGCTACTTATAAGAAGAAGAAGGTTCAAAGCTTTCCTTGTGTAGCACAATTCCCTGCCTTTCTGATTTGTTGGGATTCTTACACATATATTATGGTGTTTGGTGTGGTCTCACGATATTATCATGTGTTACAAATTTCTTATTAAAAACAAACATTTGACAATTGGAAGATTATGGGTTCGAGTTCCACAGAGGAAACAATGAAAAAACTCCTCCTTTCTCTGACTCTTTTTTCTGATTCACTGTCTCCAAGTTGTAGAGTTTTGCATTCTTGGTGTCCAGCATTGAAATTCTGATGAATCCAGTAAATAAAAAAAAAGCTGTTTGAGCTGGATCTCTGACCCTTTGTCACCCTGGACACATCACATCATTTGATCTATATCAACCCAAATGTGAACTTTTTCACTTGAGGAGGACAAAATTCATTTCTCAGTGCCCATTGAAATTGTTCTATACATCCTGAAATATCCTAACTGGATACCTTCATTGCTACAGGGAAGAGAACTATAGCTTTATATTATATTATATATGATTTGTTCATAATACCATGTTTATTTACATCTCTCTGACTTATGGTCCATTTTAAACATGACAAAAACTATTTAAAACAATCTTGAAATGAAAAGTATAAATTGTGAAAATAGTTTCTCTAAAGAACTGACATGCAGATGAAAGAAAAATTTCTGTGAAATTCTTTGGGTGAAGTGTTCAATATCTGTCCTGACTGGAGGATTGTAATAAACATAAAGGAGTTTTAAAAAAAAAAAAATTCCAATGATTATGGCACATTTCAAGCTCCTTGGAAGGTCTACATCAGCTGGCCAGATAACAACTTACGAATCAGCAGTGCTGGTGCACAGGAGGACTCAGTGCCATCAAACATAATCCACTTGTAGAAGATGAGAGCCACCAGGTAACCAAACAGGCACCCCAAGAACAGCATCTCGGGAATGAACTTGATAAAGATGTCGACGATTTCTCGAAAGTGGCTGAGGATGTTAACATGTAATATGATGATTTACCGTCATGCCATGATATGGCAAAAGATACATTTTTTGTAGCTGGCCTTACTTATTTGTGGCAAGTACATTAGTATTGACATTGAGGTTAAATTCAAGCTGAATGACTTATGGCAGTCCATTGAAACTAATTGCTTCTCTTGTTAATGCTGTCATATGTATGAGAAAGGGGCACGCTGGATGTTTACTGTGGTGTGTGAGGGGGAACATCATGACCTGTTAGTAAGGTAATTTAATTTCTTATGTTATCATTCAGAGCAATGTAAAACATCAATTATTATTGTAGATGAACACTATATAATCTATCTGAAGTTTACACCTCACTGAAGATTCTCCACCCAAACATCTGAAATATCAGTAGCAAATATATGCATGGACAATATTTTGACAAACAGTGGGTGTCAAAAAGTCTTAGATTTATGATACCGTCTGGCCTTGAACAGAACTGAGATCAACACAATGCTGTGACAAATCTCCAGACAAAAGACTCATTGAACGGATTACTCCAATCTTGGTACAATCAACACTAACTGGAACTTGAAAATACACTGTGTTGTGATGGTACAAGATGCGCTAATCACAGGCCCTAAAGTAAACAAATAAAACAAGACACAGATTTATATACAGAATGTTTTGGCCACATACAGAAACAAAAAAAACACAGCGAGGTAGCCTGATATTTACAGACAGATAATTCTGCCTTGATTCTAAGTCTGTGAGATTGTGGTTTCCACTCACACATGGTTGAAGACGCTGAGACAGACTCCAAACAACATGTGAACAACACCCAAAATGATGGCCATCTTCATCTTCAGTGAGTTGAGGAACAGAATCTTATTGGAGGCCAGTTGCCAGATCTATGGAGAGAGAAATCACTGATTTGTTCACACACTAAAATCAACGGATACACAAAATATTTCAAATTGTTGTTTTACTATGATTATCCATGAAGTTGTGCATGAAAGTGTGATATTGGAACTGATATTGCTGGCTTATTTCCTGTTGTTTTCTGTGACTAAAATATTCTACATTGTTAGTGGAACATTTTCCAATCCAATGCACTGAAATGAGTCGATCCAATAGCACTAATAAAGATAAACCCTTACTGGGTGCACTTCTATCAGCATAAGAATATGACATCGAAACAAACACTGTCAGTGAATTTCTCATCAATTTTTGAGATCTTAACGTTCAACAACTTGCTAAAGCCATCTTAAGGTATATTTTCTGATTCAGTGATTGAAAGAAATGATCACTTACTGGGTCCACCCCTATGAGATAGGCCGTGGAGTTGATGTGATCTGTTACAGGATTCAACTGTAGGTCATCGTCCTTTAGACTCTCCAGCAATTCATCCCTGCGAGACACAGATGGGACAAACTTATTGTTACAGTTCATCAGGCTGCTTGTCTCATCACAGAATGTAGTCTCTGATAATCCAGCAGGCAGATGCAATTATACTCTTCTCAAAGAGAAAAGTCTTAGAATGCAGATGTCTATAGAAAGCAAACTATAAGACGTTCGTTGTTTCATAACAAGACCTTTTCTTCAGGACCACCCTCTGAAGGTCTGTCATACCTTTCTGCTAAGATTCAACAGTCAACTTCATTCATGTGATCAAATTAATTCACAGAAAAAATGGAACTCGAGACTGGTTGTAATTTTGTAAGATTTATATTACAATTGGCAGTTCAAGTAACAAACACTTGCCCAAGACACAGGGCCCATTTCAGATAAAGAAAAAAAGAAAACAAAAAAAGAATTCTGTGGTGTCTTACGAATAATTTGATTTCCACTGGGAACCAAAGATGTTGAAGGACTTTGAGAAGGCATCGTTGTAGATGAAACCAGTGTAGACTGAGAACAAGCCCATCAGCATGATAATGTAGCGACCACCAAAGAAGGTTGCGGCGATCTGTCAGGACATTCAAACACAATATCAGCACGAGTGAAGGTGCACAGCAAGGAAGAAGGAAAACCCTGCTCTTTGTACTGACCATGACAAACAGAAAAAACTGACATATGCACTATTTGCCCCATACATTTACTCAAACTTTACACATTCTTTCTCTCTTCACTTAAAGCATCACAACATGTGTTTGTATACACCAGCCTATTGGGACATTTTGCTTACATAAAAAAAAAACAAAAAAAACAACAACAAAAAAAACTGCTGTGTACTCAACGTCTTTTTGAAAACAGGCTTGTAATTAAGAGGTCGCTACTAAGTTTCCACTGTAATAAATCGTTATAGAGTGAGTGCCAGACAATCTGGGATTTGGGGTTAAAAAGAACTGGGCAAAGTAACTGTGACAATAATGGCTCCTATAACATATGTATCATAAAATAAAATGGCAGTGGATTTACTTTCAATATTGATACATTGTAAGTGGCTAGAATTTTTACATATTGTTTTGCAAACAACTGTATAACAAGACATTGACAACAGTGATCAGCTATGCAGGAAATATGGAATACATCATGGAAACTGAGACTTTTTGCATGTTGTTACCTCATTACTGATTCTCTTGGCACTCAGCTGCTTCTCTCGTACAACCATGAACAGGCCGAAAAGGAACATGATGAGACCATGTCCAGCGTCACCGAACATCACAGCAAACAGGAAGGGAAAGGTGATGATTGTGTATGGGGCTGGGAAGTCAAGTAATAAAAATATAAGAGAAAAGAAGGAACAACAGCAGAGCTGCTCTGACTCATAAAACTGAGGGTTAGTTTTGCAATCCCATAACTGCTAGACCTTTAGAACTTCACATGTTTTGTTAATTTCATATGGCTCTTTAGAAATACAAATTCTAAAAAATATGTGGTTTGAATGAAAACTGTAGTGCTCAGTAAGAAGAAAGCTCTGATAATGAAATTTGCTCATCAAATGTCACAAAAAGATAATTGTTCTATAATAAATCATTTGCTTATCTATTTAAAGCAGCTAGAATTCACTTGATGCCACATGCTGTTAAAATATTCTTACAGGAAAGAAACAGGTCTCACCATTCATCACTGTGTCTAAAAACATCTCTAGAAAAAAACATTCTTATTCTCCATGTAAGTCAGTAGTGTTAACTCTTAAAGTACATACATCTGATTCTGACTAGTAAGTACTATAAAATCCCAATCACTTGTGCTAGATTTTAGCAAGTTGCTGACAAAGAATAAAAGAACGGACTTCATTGATTGATTTTTCTATAGAATCAGACTCGGTAAGATTTGCAAATAAGATCACTTTTTAAATTTCTATTTCCTTTCAACACATGTGCTTTGCTTAGCTTAAATTAATACCTGGGTTGACTTCTCCGTACGTTGCCACACCATAGGAGTCCACAATGTTTTGGAAACCCTTCACAAATCTGTTGCAGTTGTAATAGGTGGGTGGAGCCTGATCGGTGGTCATTGGCTGGATCACACTTGGAATGGAACTCCCACTCACTTTCTGTGGCACAGAAATAAACCGAATAAACACATCAGTGCTTATGATCAGTAAAGAAAAGACAAAGGAAATCCAGGAAATACCAGCTGATAAGAGTATGTCCAAAGTGCGAATCAATCAACTCTAGGTTTGTTATATCTATTTTGTAATATCAGGGTAAAGAACCAGAGATAATCCATTTGATATTCTATATTATAAATCTGCAACAAAAACCAAACAAGGGAACTACTGAATGGATTCATCTAAATTTGGGCACACAATATTGTTGCATAAAGATTTGTATTTCTGCATACGTAAAGCCAGAAAAAGCTTATTATGTCTGATGTTATTCTAAAAAAGCAATAACAATTGAATAGTTAACTCACAAGAGTGTTTGATCCAAATTGTAAGTTCGACAGAATGGTGCATTCAAAATACCAAACATGTTTTCTTTGAGTAACATTCAGTTTATTCATCCAAAATACCAACCTCGAGGTGGGCACGCTTGTCATATGTCTCGAGTCACAAGGCAGCACAGTATGGTATACATTTCGTTTTTCAACACCAGTTTGACCTACATTTAAATAATCTCCCATAAAAGCTGTGGGTTCTCTTTCTTAGGATTCATTATTTTAATAACTGACCAACACAGATGGATGCACTCGACATCATAGACTATTTGAACATTTTCAATTGTCAATGGACTGAGGCAGTTTGAGACATACCTCTCCAACACTCAGTGCTCTACGGATGTCATCAATGGCCTTGGACGGGAACCAGCACTCGGCAATCAGGCTGTTCTGGTAGACCTTGAACATGTTCATGGTGTGGTAGATGGCCTTGATCTTCTCCACTTTGATGGTCCAAGCTCGGATCTCACGATGTGCTTTCCCCAAGACCCGCAGGCGATGTTCATTACTCTGGGCCAACACCTACATAAGACAAAAAAAAAAAATCTCTATCATGATGGCCCCAATGTGAAACTCAGAACTGGCAGCCAATTTCAGAGTCTTATTTGCAGTATATATTATACTCTGAATTTCTTAGCAAGTCATAAAAGAACAGTACTTTTCGTGACTATGATTTCACACACAGCTGTTCAATCTGGCTTCTGCACAGAGCTGTTTTTGTTTCACAGATGACTCTAGTGAGGTCAGGGTAATAATAATCATATAATGGCCAATTGCTCAAACCCATTGTCACACATACAACATGGGATCTCTACGTTTTCTTTATCAGACTCATCTGCTCTGAGCAATGTCAATAACAAAAAGTTTGGGCATGTCTGTCATGACTAATAATAACACTCCATAAAATGCATCAGAAAATTTATAACAGCAGTAAACTATAGAAGGGTCACAGTTGTGATAAAGACCATTTGTCTACACAGACAAATCCCTAGGCTTGTGTAAATGGTGAGTTCTCATGCAGGATCAGTCTCTGGGTCGACATCAATAGAAAGACAGCAAAAACAGGAAAAGCCATGCACTTACACACTCCAGATCAGTGATGCGGGTGCGGACACCCCCCAGCATCTCCACCCTCTCAGGGGCTGAATCTGGCACTGGGTAAATTGTGCCACGCAAACTGTGAAAAATAATAAAATTAAAACATCAGAGCCACAGTGCATTCATAATGGGAAAATTATTGAAAATCAGTTTTTTTAGGTCTATCAATTTTTCCCAGTGCTGAGGACAGATTCTGTTTCTGTTAAGTTAATGAATCATCTCTACCTGAGCACTTTCAGTCAAACTTTTTTTTTCATTTTTTATTTCAGATATCTTACATCTCTCAGTTCAAAGGCAGATCTAACCAGTCTCAGTGCTGAAGTCTTCATTTGCACTGATTAACATACCTACATCATCTATGGTAAACTTTTGCCTTACGCAAATGTTGAATGTCTTCGCTTCAGTGAAATCACCCTTTAAGGAAAAAATGAAGTAATCTAAAACGAGAATATGTTAGTATGTATGACTATATCTAGCAGATAGATGTTCCTTCACAAAGCAAAACTTACCCCTCGCACACTTTTTTCACTTTATTTCTCAGCTGCTCTCCTTGATAAAAGATCAGAAACATGCATTTGTGCAGTTCATCTCCCTGAAATGTACCAATCAGCACATAAGAGAAATTTATAATTAACACTGTAATAAACTGAGTAGTTTCCTATTGCCAGGACTAGTGAGAACAATTATTCTAATGGAACATCCAAATTATTTTGAAGCCATTTGCTGTATGACAAATAAGTTATAAAATTATTCAGGAATAGCATTTCATGTAACATTCATTATTTTCACTCATGTGATCAAGCCACATGTAAATGTTATCCTAAATTATTCACATATAAATATGGTAATCACTTTAATGTAGCATTTTATATTATTATGTCACAAAATCATGTCATCAATAACACACCTGCATCAGCTACTATATTAGGCATTACCAGAATATTCTGAAATATCATGAGCGAAAACCACTGATCACTGTTCCTCAGCAAGAAAAAATCATCTGATTATTTCCCTTACAGTGAAAGGATCAGTGAAAGTCCTGGAGATCTCTTCTGTGCGGACAAAGACTGTGCTGTGGGTGACAAACTTCAACACTCGCTCAAAAACTGGCAGTTTCTCTCTCATGATGGTGCCCACATAAAATCTGAAACAGAAAAAAAAAACATGCCAATCTCAAATAGATAAAACATACATCATGTACCCAAGTTCACCATTTCATATCTGCAATATTCCCTTTCTCTGTGCTTTCTGCACAAGCTAAACACATTTGATCTCAATAATTTCAGGATGTTAATAACTTCATCTATCTTAACTGAGGTATAGTTTCTCAGGTTAGCAAAAAAATGTGTCTGATCTAGAAATACCATACCTGGCCATCAACAATGACCAACATTTTAGAATTATCTCTCCTCCATTTTTTTCTATGATAAGAAACTGAAGAATTTACTTGCAGGTACCCTTGTTCCTCAGCTCTTAGGAACACTAAGGCAGATGGTTAAAAAAAAAAAAAAGGGAAAAAAATCTGATCAGGTCAAACCCCAACCCTCCATCCCCTCTCTCTTCCTGATATGATAAATAATCTTGCAGATGATGCCGAGAATGACAAAATTGTTAACTTAATTTACCCAAGAGCCGCTGTCTGCTGTCTTGTTCCAATAATGGCCTCCTCCGACTGCTGGCCATCTTCTTCCACCATGTTCTGAATGTCTTCTCCGTACTGTGAAGAATGAGAGAACACTTGTTCCAATACAGCAGATTCACAGGTAGCTGATAATCTTTCACTTTAATTTTTCTACTAATTTTGAAATATTTTTACTAATTCTCCAGTATAGTGATAAACAAACTTCAAATTTTTAGTGAGGCAACAAAATAAAGATATATCCAGAAGAAGTACATGACTTCATGAAAATATATTACTCATCAGGATTTTGATGATTTATGGTTGTGTTTCGTAAGATTCTCCAAGAACATGATCTCAAGTTTCCCACATTTCATACCACACACAGCAAAAACTATAAAGTTACTGTAAAACTTGTGATCACATATATAACAACAAGCCCCCCGTCTCACCACAGCAAAGTAGGCATTGGCTCGTTCCAACACTTCTTTCAGCTCCAGCAACTCCAGGTGGTTCTGTTTTAGAGCTTCGTTGTTGGTGTTGACCTGTCGCAGCTCGGTGTCCATCTTCTCAAACTCCACCTAACATGCAAAAAACATAACATACACTTTTTTAGTGCAACCCCCAGTCAAAAACACAGGAGATCTTCCAAATTCATACTCCAAAAAATGATACTTAACTTTTTTCCTTCCATACATTGATTTGTCTTATATACAGTAGTGATATGTTGCTCTGCCTGTCCCTATTCATCTTTTCAGTACTGTCCTCTCCTATAGTCTTAATCCAATCCAAGTTTTGAGATGGGTTGTGTGAATATTAAATGCCAGTTTGTTTCTCTAGCTGATAGAAATACTGATGAAAATGGACAACACCAGGGAAAGAGCCTATCACAACCTCAGTAAAATTTACATGCTAAACTTAGCAAGAGAATTAAACTCAGTGGAAGCTTTAAGAGCTTAGAGATTGTCCTTGGCAAAGATTAGAAACATAATCTATAATCTATGTGCAGGTATCCACAATAGCATGAATACTTCTCTTTTTCAGAATCTAAAGACAAAGTATCATCATCCTCTGTTTTCTAGTATTTTATATTTGTCACTGATTCTGAGGCCATTCTTCTCCTGCCCACATAATATGAAAGCCATTACCCATGACATTGTCCTTCCTTTTCACTGAAAATGATGAAGAGTAATTGCATTACCTCTAAATCATTCATTTCCTTAGGTGCTGGAGCTTTTGGATTTTCACTGTGGTCAGGGATTTTCCATCCTTCCTTCAGAATCTCTTTCTCTGTGTAACCTTCAATCCAGAACAAATATCACATTTATATAGAACTAGTAACAGCTGAGCAATATTGTATTTATGCACAGCAGTTATATAACAAGAAACCAGCTGTTTGTCATCTAAGTTTTGCACATGGCTAAGAAAGATAACTTTATCCCCCTAGCCCTCAGTGCTCAAAGACATAAGAGAAAGGACAAAACAAAAAAGTTTAAAAAAGCTCTGAGAATTTCTCACATATACAACCCCACTATGGCTCATGCCATTTGTGAGACTGTACATTGTAATTCAGAGATCAGATTTCAGTTCTTTAAATCATCATTTTTGCAAATCCCTTTAAGCAAACATGTATTCTGAACTATCTATGCCATAGAACATGACACTGGATAATGGTTTAGTTGCAGCTTCGGCTTGACATATAAGACCCTTTGCCAAAACGTGGGACTTAAGATAGGGTCACAGAGGTGCCAAATTCAAATGTCACCAAACAATTTCATTTTTGGCATATATGAGCACTACCTTTACCTGCATAGTTTCACCAAGTGCAAGACCTGCAAGATGCTTGGTTGTAACGATATTGTACTGTAAGTTACGAAGAAGAGACATTGTCTTGTACATAACAGTGATGACATAGATCAACAAATATCAACACCAACAGATGAAAAATTAAAATTTTTTCTTTATTATATCAAGCATTTTATTATGCATAAAACATAAAAGCACAAAAGCAGGGCAATAAATGGTATAAAATGTGATATTCAACAAATTTATGTCATCATCGTTATGTATAAGTCGGTAAAAAAATGACAGCAATTAAAAACATTGCAATAAAACACAAAAGAACAACTGAAGAAAGAATTTTACATTAAAGAAAGTCATAGCATTTTGTGAAACAGAGGAATTTCGAAAAATGCAAGTATACGGTTGAAAATCGTAAAATAAGTCAAAACTTGACTTGTACATGACAATGATTATGATGACAGCAAAGTTACCATTATAGTAATATCATAATAAAATTAAAAGTTATGAGCTCCAAAATACTTCAAATTTAAAAGAAAGGGGAACTAATACATTATCAACTGTGAAAATAGTTTTACATGTCATGTACATCTAGTTATAGGGAGAGTTTGTCTTGTACATAACAGGGATGACACAAAACATTACCATTCAACAAATTTATGTCATCATAGTTATGTACAAGTCAATACAGAAATAATTAAAAACATTGC
>JBCEWB010289897.1:0-22537 GCA_039654565.1 Peronia peronii
CAACCCCTGTTAAAAACTGGAAGACGAACTCTCTTTAATCGAACCCATTAGGTTGGTCCTGGTAAATTCAATTTAAGCGGACTTGACTGTACGTGGTTCGCAGTTCTTGGGTTAACATTCAATGCAAATGATCTACTTAATGGAATTCGTATTGCAAATGGCATACTTTTTGTTTCGTCAATAAAACACAAATAAATCTAAATAAGCTTTGACCAAAATCACTCTGGCTTTCATATTTGAAGATTGCGTAAAATGAAGAAAAAGTCTGACTGGAAATAAAAACTTTTGGGGGGAACAAACATATCAAGGTTCATTTGAAACATCACAGAAGCTGTGGGCCAATGGAAGTTTGAACACAGGCTGCCCTTGGCTACCGGGCCCGACTTTGGACATGCCTGACGTAAAGGGTGTGGTTTATTATAGAAAAAAAAAAAATCAGTCTCATGCTACACTGAAAAATTACGGGGAAAAAAGTCATGTTAATTTTTTTAAAATGATGGCACAAAAAGTTATGATAAATCTTAAAAAAAGAAAAACAAAATGCAGAAGCTGATTAAATGACGCAGAAAAACAAATGTGTTGAATGTGATTAAAGGAAATTAATACTGGAATGAGACAGTCAGCTATGGGGGCAGGAATTTCACCAACAAACAGATTGTAGATTGCACAAGCAATGCAAGCATAAGGTGTTTGCACTGGAACAGTAAAAGAAACATAGTTGAAAGTCCAATTTCACAAAAAATGAGATCTTGCTACAATGAATATTCTTGGATAAAAAATAGGCTCATGGTACAGAAGATGCGACTTTCCTTTGCTTAGAACATGATGTTTAAGGGTAAGTGAAACAACCAAACTGCTGGAGATGAACAGGATTTTATATATATTGACTTCCAAATTGAATTTCCTGTAAAAAGCAAAGAAAATGGTCGCCAATTCAAAGCATTAAAAATTTTTTTTAAAAATCAAGATTTGTGTTTCTAAATGTGAAATAAAAATGTGATCAGTAACAGTAAACCTTTCATTATGCCTTATTCTGGGAGCCCATGTCAGTCAGTTTCTTCTATGATTATAAAGCATAGTGAGATCATAAAATAAAGTATAGGGTAAAAAAAAATATATATGTATGTACCAGTATGTACTGGTATATACAATACCAGTGCATTATCCCACAGAAAAAAACCAATCCACTTAATGCAATGATACAAATAATAGTACTATTCTCATATAGAGTTGATTTTCTGTAAAAGTACCATGAGATAATTTGTGCTGAATGAAAGCTAATCTGCACTAAAAGTGTGCTCAAAATTATTTTGTCATTTCACATACCCGACATGCTTTTAGCTTTGAGTCTTTTGATATTAATCCTTATTGTGTCACTCTGAGCTATAGTGGGTTAGATTGAATTTTAATAGATTTGTTCCGACCAAGTGAATGGCTGGAAATCCCTGTCTATTTTTAGTAGGGGGTACAAACACTCCAAACTGTTCACTCCCATTAACATAGAAAACAAAAAAAAACCCAAATGCACAGGACTAGTGACTGTCGGATCTCGTGGTGGAGCGGTACAACACATAAATCAGTGTTTTATTTAGCAGTGGGGTACAAACATTCTGCCAGGGATTTCC
Source organism: Peronia peronii (assembly GCA_039654565.1). Lineage (NCBI taxonomy): Eukaryota > Metazoa > Mollusca > Gastropoda > Systellommatophora > Onchidiidae > Peronia > Peronia peronii. Next base: position 1,626 of record JBCEWB010289897.1, read on the forward strand.
AGGTCTGTGCTTAGTCGAATGTGAGCAAGTATTTAGCTTTGCTCATAATATATTCACAGAATACTGTGTAATTCCCTATGTTGGGACAAATGTTCTGTAATACATCTTTCAACTTCCTAGTGGAGGTTATCTCAACTGGGACAAATGATATACTACATAATGTAAAGTGCTCAGGTCAGTAATCAGCCTTTTCAGGTGGGTCCACTAACACCCTGGTGGTCACTCTTTTTGGACCTTGGACCTTTGGACCTCAGGGCTGCACTTTTCAGTGAGTTTCGAAAACATCACTGTGTCTTAAAAACAAGAAAAGAGGTAATATAAATGCTCTGATGAGCCCAGATCTGACTATTACAAAATTTCAGTCATATATAGAACTGCCTGCAGATCACATCACTCTCCATTCCATGATGGTGATGACAAAACATTCACCTGGGACTGGACACCCTATACAATTACAACTTTCAACAGCAATTTATTCATATGGATTAGACAATAAGGAAACAAAATTTTTGAAAAAAGGAAAATACTTCCCCGTAAAATTTGATTACTTTTTTTTTCACAGCTGGACAACTAGCAGTGAACTAATCTGCCAAAGACACTCAAAATATTTAGCAAATCAAAAGTTCCCCATCAGCACATAATTCAATTGCCAGCAGAAGCTACGTCTACAATTTACTCAAGCTCTGAGTATATCACGTGAGAGGATCAGTTGGCATAACTGTCAATACACACGTCACTTAACAAAAATAATTAATGAACCAATATAAAACGAGGTCGAAATCAAAGCTCCTCTACTTCCTACAGTTACACTCATGCATATAAATTTCTAACAATTTGTGAAATGCTGTGAAGATCATTATAGCAAAACATGAACAAGTCATAATGATGGAAATAATTATGCTCATAGGAAACGTCACCATGAGTTCAATTAACTATCAATGAGATGTGATATTCTTAACAGGGGATTTACAGCATCAAACATCCATAGAACTGCTTTTCTTCATGTGAACATTTATAATGCAAAACATGATTTTCCAGTCAGTCTCTTAAAAAAAAAAAAAAATATCCTGTACAATGAGTTTGTAAAGACAAATGATAAAAAAAAGCAAATGAAATGTGGCATCAGAAATTGAATCTCTGCAAGTGAGAACACATCCCTTTGCTCAGAGATAAAACAAACACTGGTCTTCAATGATGCACATGAGTCCTCTTCCCACTTCTAAAAGAGTTTTGCTGTTGGTTGTCAGGCCTCTACGTCAGGGACATCTTCTCCGACATCTTCACAGCTACAAAAGGATTGTCATCATCCTGCTGATACAGACAATATGATAGAAGGCTAGGGCTACAAGTTAAAAGTTTATGCCTAGAGCATTCATATATGCCACAAAAAAAAAAAAAAGAATTACTCACATTATGTGCGTGCTGGTCCATAGATGTAACATATACTCTTAACCACTATGAAGCTGAAAATTTGAGTTTATCACTGACACCAACAATATGAGATTTGACACATTTATTGCAATGTGATAAATTGGTTGAGAAACAATCTACAATTTCTGCCTTGAATGGTCATGCAGAGTACAAACTGTCACATAATGCAGATCTAAAGAAACAGCCTATGAAACTTATAATTTTTTAACTTTATGTCCAGCTTTTTGGAATGTTGTCATTTTTAAGTACAGTGGAACCTCGCTAGCTTAACACGATCTCCCGTTTAACACAACCTTTTCACAAAGTCCGGTTTCGACCCTTCTTTAAACATACTAATTTATTTTTAATAACACATTCAGATTTGCGTGTTCAACCCACATAGTACGTTCGGTTCATTTGGACAGAACCTGTTGTCAGTCGTCCGCGCTAGCCACGTGCTATGAAAACATTGAAAAGTCCGCTTTCTCGCCACCCTGTGCATTGTTGCTGCCAGTAGGCCTACTACATGTTGTATCAAGGTTGGCCCACCCATCTCACTCCTTTCACATGCACATGTGATCAGTGTCATAATGTTACGTTAACTAAGCTTCGCTTGAGCCCATCTCTTGCTCCCATGCCTTCAACTTCAACCGTGACTAGCGTGACCGGCGCGCAGCATCAAAAGCCTACACACACTACACTACAACACAGTGGAATCACCGTGCATCGTGCACTGTCACCTAGCCTATCTCGCTGACCATTTTTAATAACAGGGATGTCAAACTTCTAACTTCAGTCGTTGCCGACTTTCCTACTTTTGGCCGCAACCTTTGTTGATTGCAGTTTTATAGATCTAATAATTTTAAAAAAAAAAAAATTGCTTTACAAGTCCCGCACGATAGCCTAGGCCTAACAGTAGAACCGGACGAAGAGTTTTGCGCATGCTTCGGACGAGGGTCGAACTGCTGTTTGGTGGCTGTTTGAAGACCGAGATCGAAGTTCGTAGCACTTAATTCCCCACACCCGACAACATGCATCGAGAGATCGCGTGAGAGTTGATGGAAAATCAGTAAATCAGAGTACCGACAACAATAAATAATATGCACATGGTCTTAGAGAGACTAATGTAAGAGGACCGCAATTCGCGGTCTAGATCTTGAAAATAGATCTAGTCTAGTTAGATAGTCTACGCTTGATGACTTTGATGACGACACTGCCTGCAGGATCATCCAGTTTTTTGAATTTCCACTCACTGTATAATTTTAAAGTCTCATCCCAGGATCTTGTGAAAACTTGCGAACTTTTCTCAAAACAATCCAAGTTTTAGCATGAGATGCCTAGATTTTGTAGAAGTGTCTTATGTAACTGGACAGCACCAGGCTGCCAAGATCTAATAGGGGGGGGGGGGGACGACAAAATTTTCCAACTTTTTTTGTGTTTTATTTCAAATGCATTCTTACCCTTTTTTTTCCATGTTTCCAAAAATCAGCACGGGTTTGGACAAGAAAAATAATTGATCCTGATAACACGCTCACCCTGATAACACGATCCTTCGAGTTTGGTCCCAAGGGTGAGCGTATTATCGGGGTTCCACTGTATTTTTATCCCAGAATTGTAAGTGAAGTCATATTTCCACCCCTTGAAATCGCTCAATACATATCCTATTAGATCGTCCTAGACAGTTTTGCAGATTTCATATTTTCCTGGATTTAATTAACTTTTCTTGCTGTGATAGCTGCTCATCAATATATCACATTTAACATAAAACAACAAAAAAAAGGAATGTTTTTCACCATTTCAATTTCTTCCCTAGACTTAGCCATACACCAAAATCGTAGAAGATGTACTACATAGAAAGGAAAAAAAAAATCACTTCTTGTAGTTCAAAATGATAATTAAAAAAAAAAAAATGGCAAGACAAATGATAAAAAAGTGATTTTTTTCCTCCTCTTTACTATAAATCTTTGTTGATCAGCCTTTGTGTCTGGCGAAGGGAAGTAACTGGGCTGATGCAAAACAATCCCCATTGTTATGTTTCCTGAATTGTGACAGAGTCAAATTTTCCGATTTTCTTAATTTCCCTATATGGTTGATGTGCCTATCATTCTTTGGTTCCCAACCTACCTTCATTCTGTCTCCTCTACTGAACTTGTTCATTATCTTGCCAAAAAAACTAGAGCTGACGTGAGGGTCGTGAAAGTGGACATCTTCCTCATCATCTTCCATGCCACAGGTATCGGCCGCTGGCATCTCCCCCTCCTGTCCTCCGGCTGTCTCCACCAGCTTCATGTATTTGTACTCCAGCCTGTTGGTGAAAGAGGAAACATTTATTTTACATCATGTTAAAGACCTCATGAAACTACAAACTCCAAGGGATCATTTCACACACTGAGGAGCCTTGCAAGAGAATTTGAAAATGAAAGCCTTCACAAGAGAACAACAATATGAATAAAAGTAGTAATTTGAGTATTCACAAGAAAAGTAACACTATGACTATAACAAGACAGAGTATGCAGGGAAAAATCATAAACGAAATCTTGAGACTTATAGGCAATGAAAAAGTATGAGTATAACAAAACTGAAATCTACAAAAGCAGAGACCACTTGATAAAAAGACAGTTTATGAAACTGAAAAATCCTGCAGCTAATGCATCTTGTAACGTTCAAAAAGAAAATAATTGGAGAGTATTTTAATATGAAAATGGTAACAGAAATGTAACAATTTGTTAATGATGAAGTCAGAGTACGTCAAATGAAACTTTTAATTGTAGAACAACATTAAATGGCAATAACAGACTTTCTAATACTGAAGATTACGAGACAGTAATAGCCTACTTATTGACTGATAACACAGGAGCATGTGAAACTGAAAAATTAAGACTGTAATATTTCTAAATGACAACAAGCCACTTCTAACACTAAAATTGGAAATGTAACATGACAGTGAAAAAGTTTATGAAACTGAAACCCAAAAACAGATATTTCAAAACCTTTTTCTGTCACTACTGTACCTGTTCTATCATAGGAGCTTGCCCAGAAGTGGAAAGCTACTAGTACATAAGAAATAGCTGAAAGGTTGTGGCATGGGTTTTGGTTTGATTTGAATTTTTTTTAATACAACCCATCAGCATGGCTGTGATGACTACACTGTGCCAAATACAGTTTTAATGCAAATACATTGGCTAAAATTCATTGAACAAAAAGAAAATGTCCGCCATGACTAGACTGAATGTGCAAACTTGATGCATCTGTCTCTATTTTCTTTCACTCTCAGCTCAGTATTATGTCACTCCCATCTCCAAAATAAAAAATTTTCAGTGTAACAGTCATTAAACATGAAAGAACATACTTTAGGACTGAAGCAGAACAGTGATGGATGCACTGTCTTTACATTTTCATAGTGCTAATTTTTATGTGGGCAACATGAAGTGACATCAGCAAATAACTAGACAGAGCCAAGACTGAAGTAGATCAAAGACAGATGCACTGTGTTTGTACACTCAGATCTGGCACACAAATTGATTACTAATTTCACACAGAAACAAGGGATCTGTCCCTGGCTTACTTTTTGTTTCTAGACCAGCAGTAGATCAACAACAGTACCAGGAACAAACCCACGCCCAGGGAGACTGGGATGGCAACCATCACCTGCAGGTGGAACACAGACAATATCTGTACAATTATCTATACCCAGCTTCATGTACTGCACAAATGTTGCAATTTTCCCTACATTCTTATTCTTGAAAAAGTAACTGATGCCCTGAAAATGAAAACTACCCAAGTCACATGCCATATGTCTTAAGCCAAGGCTAAGAAAATCCAAGTGAAGAAAAAAAAAGAAACAAGAACAATCATAAGAGATAAGTAAATCAAACGTTATGGTGCAAGCATCCAAACATCACAAAATGTAAAAACTGAGTAATCAGACTAGCATATCATCTTAGGAAAAAAAAAAAAAATAATAAAGTCTTTTTTTTTTTTTTTTCCCAAGATAAATTTTCTCAAAATGAATTTGAATACTATTCATTCTTGGATCATGAATTTTTGTTTGCTATGAGACATTTTTGTTTTTCATTTCCCTGAATGTGCTTACTAGCTATACTGAAAAACATGTATACACAAGTCAAATAAAAAAAAATTGTATTTCATTTAGCTGCAGAAAGACATACTGATGAAAACTTACCGCAAATGGAAGCACACTGCATTTCTGACTCATGGGAGACAGTTCAGATTCTGGAAGCTGTAAGCAATGCCTGCCAGAAAAGAAACATCATACACCAATGAAGGGAACATACAGAAAGCCCACCAATATTTATAATAATATATTATGTGTGCACAACTGTGTAAACAGATTCCATTTCAAGATCTGCAATTTATTGACTGGAATGGAAATTCTGAAGGAGAAAAAAAAAATCCAACAACCCCACAATAGAGATTCTATGAAACACACACAATACATAAGAGTGAATTATGTAATCACAACTCAAGGTTTTTCTAACTATGAAGCTCACCCAAAGAAGCACTAACAATCTGATGAAGGCAGCCAATGCTGACCTATATGTACGTTTTGCTGTTTTATTTGAATCATTCTCTAGCAATAAAAATCTGATTATTGCGTCTACACAATAGTGATGGTGGCGCTTATGTGACACATGGCTTGGGTCTCTTTAGCCAACCACTAACGAGGAAGGTAACAGATCAGCTGTTCCTCTCCATTCTAAACTATGCTGATACTGTGTTAATATTGTGTATGATACTGTTTATAACATAGTTATTCTATTCAGTTACTCCAGTCTGAAGGAAAGGAATGAATCACTTGTTCTCTTTCTAAACCAAATAATACTGATATTGCTAATTTTATTTATGACACAAGGTTTTGATCTATGTAGTCACTTACTTGGGAGGGAAGAAATGGATTGACTGATCTCTTCCCACACTTTACAATATGTTATTGTGTCCTGCTAATGTCCTTTAAAGAATATGGTTGGTCAATTCAAATATCACTGAGTATTGGATAAGCCGTTCTTCTTCTATTAAGAACAATGCTGATATTGTGTTTGCTAATGTTACCTATAACATAGAATATTGTGATATGTCATGTCGATAACAGTAGTGCTAATATTGCTTTTAACACGATTGATCAACCAAGTTACTCACTCTAGAGAGAAGTAATGTGCTAGCTATTCTACCCAGACTACCAATACTAACAATGTGTTTTATGATGGTGCTTACAACACATGATTGGTCTACTCTATCACTCACTCCAAAGTAAAAAAAAAAAAAAAATAATAATAAAAAAAAGGTAATAGATAAGTTGTTCTCTTCTCCCACATAGAATACTGATATTGTATGTTTCACAGTTGAAATAATGTTGCTTACAATGCATAATTGATCTATTTCATCCACTCATCCTTGAAGGAAATAATGGATAAGCTGTTCTCTTCCCACCCCATACAATCCTGATGGTGTGTTATGCTAATGGTGTTTTATAAGATATGGGTATGATGAACTCAATCACTCACTCTGGAGGGAAGTAATGGATCAGTTGTTCTCCGCCCACACACTCCCCTTTCACCACCTTGTAGTCTTCCTTACGACATCTGGGACAAGCATGGCGTGTCAGCCACAGGAAGTGGAAGGTGCAGCCATCACAGGTGCCGTCCGAGCACTTTGGGGGCAATTGGATCTTGCCTGTGTCCTTGACAAAAGGGTCACAGCGTAGGCTGATGATGCTGCTTCTGCCATTAGGGCAAGCACTGGTGGAACTGTTAAGGGAGACAAGAACCAGACTAGTCTATGTTATATGTTAAATATAACCTACCTAATACAGTCAATCTGACAGAAATATGATGTTTGCGTCTCTTTCATCACAGGAGTGTACGTCTATTAATTGTCTATAATTTAATCAAGAATGACATGCATATATAATTAAAAAGAAATATATGTAATTTATATATAAAAATAAAACATAATAAATGAGATAGAAAAGTATTTATATGAAATAATGAAATATTTCATAAACCATCAATATGAAAGTTAATTAATTGTGGTCTGATTTTGAGAAACCCTTTGGTAAACTAAAGTCTTTGGGAATTAATTAATGAATCTTTTCCCAGCACATTTATATAATACATGATGAAATATGTGCTGAATGTAAACTATATTTTCATTCTCCTTTTTTTTTCTCAAGCTCACTACGTTTCACTAGATCATTCATTTCACTTGTTATTGCATAACTGAACAAGTTCCTGGTGTGAGACTCTTACCCCCCTGATTCATAATAGAAGTGGATGTCTCTCTCAGTGTCTGCAACAAAAAGAAAAAGTTTGGTCATTAGAGTGTGTGACAAGAATGGCTTATGTGCTGTCCTCATCAGCAGAACGATTGGTAAAAACAGCATAATAATTATAATTCATTCAATGCTTAAGAACTGAGCTTCTTCTTTACTTGATCAGTTCTTGTCAAGTTAAAATTTTGGCTCGAGTATTCTCATAATCTCTAGCAAGATAAATTTTCAACCTTGACTCATGGGTAATGGAATATGACTGACTGACTCACAATATCAGAATTGGTAGATTTAACCCTAGAAAAGTCAACATGGGAGATAAAACATGAATAAAATATAAAATCTGTGTTGTCCCTGACATGAAAAATTCTTGTTTGTTACATCAGAAACTGATACAGTGGTCTCTGTCTAAGAACCCTCCACCTAAGAGCCCGGTCCGCCTAAGAATCTGCATCTGCTGCGAAATGGAATTATTTCTCTATAATTTACCCCTCTAAGAACTCGCTCCCAAATAAAAAATCCGCCTAAGAGCCCGGTGTCGGGTCAAGACACGCAAGTACTTATCGTGCAATTTCACATCATATTGTCTACTTCAGAGAAATGCACAGTGCTAGATGTGAATGGGGACGGGAGTGGAGAGAACAGGTAGACAAAGGTGTGGAAGTGATGGCTGATGTATGACTGCATAACCAGGCCACATTCTACCCCATATGCATTTCTTTATCTGACAACATGTGGGACAACACTTGTGATTGACTGTGTGCACAAGGAAGAGTAAGTTTAGCCTCTTTGATTGGTCAGTTGTTTTGCCACTTTGGTCGGTCTGTAAACACTTGAGTCATCATGCAATTGTCTGTAGGGTAGCATAGCAGTATCATGTTTTCAACAATGATACCATTGTGTGACTCACCCGACACTTGAATACTGGGCAGTATCGATGTAATTATACGCTAAGCAAAACTGTTAGATCTAATTATAACATACACACAGGAAAGAAGGCTGTACTTATTCACATAGATAAATCTACAACTAACAGTAATGATCAACTAATCATAGCAGTGAAGACAGCCGTGGTCAGATGGGCTGTGTAGCTTTTCAATCCACCTAAGAACCTGTCCGCCTAAGAGCCCGCTTTTTTTTGTCTCCCGGCGACCCGGTTCTTAGGCAGAGACCACTGTAAAACATAATAATAATAATTTTAAAAAACTTCATGATTTCAGGTGTTTATATAAAAAGGGCAAGGATACCATGAAAAATTATAAGCTGAAATAGCCCCTTCAAAAGGAAAGGAAAGACTGATAAATTATACTGCATTATATAAGACATTGCTTGGTAAACAAGTTCAAGGTTCCTTTCTTACCTTCAGATGGAAATCCTTCTTCCTCATACAAGCCATGCATTGAGATATTGCTCACAATCTTGGTTAGGTGAGTTCCTAGACTGAAAGCATCAAAGACAAAAATCACTGACATTAAAATATAAAGTGTGGTTTCCATCATTCACTAGAAATAACTATAAATAAAAACTTTTTTAGTTAAATACAAATAGAAAAATTTCCTGCGAGATGAAAAACAAAACAAAGCAAAATAAAAAAACAAACAAACAAAAAAAAAAAGCTTTTAAAAAGTTCACAAAAACTGCATGATGTAAGAAATTTCTCACAGATTATTTAATTAAGGAAGAAAAATCAAAAAAAAATTTGAGAAATAAAATCATATAAATGTCCTATACAGTATGGATTTCTTCCATACAGGAATGGTTAATCTTAAATATTATTGCTACACGCTCTATATATTTCAAGATTTAATGACTTTAAGGGGGGAGCGACTCTTATTTTGGCCATTTTGGCTCAAAATATCGATTCTGAGATAATAGCATATTCTTAAACCTTGACCTTTTCTTGATCTAAAAATACATGGGAGAACATTTTCAGTGCTTTATTTCTGCCCCAAAAATGCCATTGAAAACACAAGGGTGTGCCCAATTTTTGACATCAGCGACATAAAAGTCTAATGCTTTGATCAACTTTAAACAGTTCTCATCCATATATTTCTCATAGGAAGTACAATGTGTTTGGTATGGATGAAAAGGAAATTTTCTCCTCTTTCACAATGTGATGCAGGAAAAAATCCAGGATATATTATTTTAATCTCGGTGCACATAAACGGAGACTTGTTTCCACTCTTATTTGACCTACTTTTTGTCATTACTGTTCATTGATTTTCAACTCGCGTGTTCATTGGCACAGCGCTGGTCCACCTTGACCGACCGTCACCGCCCGCTTGATATCAAATTTTGATTGGCTGTTGCAGCGTAGCAGTGACCTCTGAACCCAAACATAGAGTGTGTTATCCACGTGTGCATTTTATCATGTTTATGGTCTCTTTGTTCACTCACACCAATTATGATTTTGATTGCATCTGTGAATGTGTTGCATCTGTCCTGACTGATAAGCCAAATTAGAACATTTTCACTGTTCCCGCCTTGTCTGAGTGAAACCACAGTGCTGTCACAATGGCCTTTTCAACTGTACCGGTCATGCTGTTTTGGATTGTTTATCATCACAGGCAACTGTTTGTAAACTTAGACTGCTCACAATCATGTCCAGACAGAAGCAGAACTAACAAAGGGATAACTTGGCAAAGACTAGGCAGGCCTCAGTGGCACAAAAAAAGTCAAGGATTGAATTCGATGGGATTGGTGTACAGTAAAAACAGCTACCAAGTGAATTTTTGTAGTACTATTGTGCTAACTTTCTCTCATTTTTTTCTTTCTAACTCTCAGAATTGTAGTAAAACATTTATAATAACATACTAATAGGACATTTAGAAGTATCTTTTGCATTCCAATAAGACTATTAAGCTAACAACATTGTAGACAACAAGAGAGTTGACATAGGAGCCAGAAAGGGATCAGCATACCACCAACAAAACAGACCAGTTTCTAAGAGAATTGCTAAACATAATCATAAACTTTATATAAAGGAGGAATAGATGAACGAAAGGGCTCTGGGCAAAACTTGAAGAGAAGACGATGACGATTACATCGGCATTTCAACCATTATCATCTCTCTGTCTCTCCCCCTCTCTTTCAAGCAATACTTACACATACACACACAGGTAAAGGGGTGTTTTAGCCCTTCTATTCCCCCCCCCCCCCCCCCCCAGTGCTGAGCAGGTTCTTTTCACACAGAAACCCACTTGAATTCATTCAGGCATTTTTCTTTCTCTTGAAGGCCTGGGTGCATAATACCCTTGTGTGGCTTAGAGGGTGTTTTCGGATTTACTCTTTGGTTCAAGGTCTGTGTGTTCTTCACCCAAGAATGAACTACCAATAACAAAATCAGTGATGTTTGCAAAAAAAATAATTTAAAAAAAATAATAAATAGTAATATTTTTTTACTTTCATACTTTTAATGGAGAATGGTTGACAGAGAAATACTGTACAGGGAGTTTCACTAAAAAATTATCTGAAATAATTGGTGCAGAGAATACTTTACAGAATCCCCCGGATGTTTTACATCCATTGTGGCCGAGAATGTTAAAGGGGTAATGCAACATCAGGGACAATCTATGCTGAATGCTGTAAAATAATAAACTTCTAGTAGCCAAAAATATGTTAGCGTTGCAATTTTTGTGAAAACATCACTGTTAATGTGTTTGTTTTGCAAAATAAGATGACTTGCGGTTCTTTCGCCGGCTCTCTCCGCCATTAATGTCGATTTGCGTATGCTGTCATCTTCTTCATACTACAAAGCTGCGTGACTCGCTGCCAACTAGTAAAGCCCTATCAAATTGAGCCTCAGAATGTTTGTTTTGACTCCACCTTGGCTTCGGAGTTACACAATGCAGGCCCACATCGGACTACCATATTGACCAATGTTTCCCCCTTACTCCACCCTTTCTTCACATATGATATTTGCAATGAGCCAGTGTAGGTAAAGACGTCAATTTCATATGGGTGTCAATTTTATCACCCTCATCACACAGACTATGGAAATAGTAATCAGCCCGGTTTGCTGTCAGTTACAGAAAATAACGAGATGGACAGACTATTTCCATTACGCTGTAATTTACAGATGTGTTCATAACCTGGCCTGGACCAAACCACTTCACACATAGGGGCGTATTTGCGTTCTTGCTATAGAATCTCGGTGTAAAATGCAAGCTGTTATCCCTCTAATCACGTGGACTTAGATCATTCTTATTACATCAGACCGGCTGACGTTGACGGGGCAGCAGTGAGTATGAAGAAATATAAGTGATCTAATGGTAGCATAAAGTGAGAGCACAAGAAAGCTATCTAATATATAAACTAATAGATATTTAGGCCACTTTGGTTTTCCTTCATAGCAATTATAACTCACTTCTGCTCTCAATAGCTTGGTTGCTGGTCAATGCCAAACTTATTGAATGGGTCAGGTGATCAGGGGAGTCCGCGTTCTTATTCAATATGGTATGAACAAAGAGACTATATCTATTTGATACTCTTCTCATGATCATTGTTGCTTTTGATTGTAGTTTTGGACCACTTGAGTGGGCCATATGGCCCTTGATTTCTGTTCTTCTCTTCTGTTCATGAGGATTTCACCTTTGGATATGGAATTTCTCACTGTTCTATAAGGTAAAGTCTCCTTTACTTTTGAAGGAATGTCTATTGAGCTGCGCATACTTGTTAAGGTGATAATTTCAAACTGGTGCAATAAACCTCAAGTTCAAGTGACATGGTGAGAAATATCAAAGTGCATCAAGGAGCTACAAATGCCCAACTATCATACGACCGACAGTTCACAGCCACACAAAACACCATTGTTTACATACTGAATAGGCCGGTCAATGTGCCTTCTGGAAACAGATGACGTCAGCCCGGTTTGCTGTCAGTTACAGAAAATAACGAGATGGCCAGAGTGGTCCTAATGATCTCATCTCCTTAATTGTTAAATCTCAAATTTAAGAAGCCATTGGCTTCTAATTTGTATGTCAGTGGGTTTACAATAACCGTAACATTTCATCTGAGGCAAAAACAAAAAGAAACTTGACACACCGAATTGATGTTGCACTACCCCTTTAAAGTCAATCCCTCGTAGCAGTCATCTTACTTTTTGCTTTATATCTTTGTAATGCTTAATGTCAGTCTTATTTGAAGTCAATAGTTATCTGGTTCTGATGGATTACCTTTAAGGCCAAGATCAGCAGTGAAAGCCAAAATCCACATTGTTGAGTTCAGTCTTCTTTTATCACTATAAACATGACGGAAGCATATTCCTCATTTACCCTAGGGTAGTTTTTCATGTAAAATATTCATGGTTACCATGGAAATGCATGAAAACAGCCACCATTTTGGATTTTTCCCATACTTTTCAACCCAAATCTCATAAGCTATCAGTCATAAAACCATCAAATTTTGCAGAAACATTCTTTCATCCAATATAGAGATTTTGTCTGATTGTTTTTTGGATATTTTGTAAAATGTAATTATTGCTATTTTGGGGGTTTTATTGCAGTAAAAGCACATTTTAAGTAAATTGCAATTTTCTTAAAGTTTAGTGAGTGTCAATCTCTTGTCCTGTGATAATGTCTGTCTGTGGTGATTATTCCCTTCAGAATCCACCAGGAACACAGCTAGGACTCCCCTTCAGTTCTTCCAGTTGTCTCTGCCTTCTGGCTCTTAGTTTACACTTTTCCTGACAGTCTGCCTCTTAGTCTGTTTTTCTAACATGTAACCCTGCCACATTTTATAAAGTTTTAGTCCTGAAAAGGGCTGTTGAGTAAATTTTAGCTCTGAAAAGGGCTATTAATCAAGTTTTGACGACGGTTAGAGGAAACCATTACATAGTCTGTGAGGGTGTCTACATAAAGAAAGTCACCCACAAGCACAAACAAAAAAAAAAAAGAGCATGATGTAAAATCTGGCCCATCCAATCCCGTCATGGTGCTACTAGAACCAAGACGCTGATATAATACATGCACAACGCCCGATTATAGTGTTGCTCTTAATTACCTCAGCACTAATAATCAATATAAAAACAGTCAAGACTATGGTAAAAAAAGTTGCATCCCCTTTCAATCCATATATAAGCCCCTCCACCTAAGAATCTTTTTTTTTTCTTTTATCGACCTGGTTCCCAGGTGGGAATTACTACTAATTAATACCATCCATAATTGAAGAGCGTTTTTTCAAAACTGGGTATTTGCAGTTTCGTTGAAATTTAGGTTATGCCCTTTGGCAGTATATGCACTATGACGGCTAGTGTTTAAAAATTCAGAGTTGACACAAAAACAAGATAACCTCCACCAGGAGGTTGAAAGACGTAGAAAGAACGTCACGTTCACACAAAAGTCTGCATTTACCACCTCTAAGTGCGCTTAAATCAGATTTGCTGGGACCAGCCTAATGAGTTCGATTGAAGAGGGTTCCTCTTCCAGTTTTAACAAGGGAGCAATTCTCAAATGACTAAGGCACAATTTAATTATTTTATTACAGAATTATTTCCTTTTATAAAGAAATCGCGCTATGGCTTCCGAACTTTGCCTTTATCTTTAATTCAAGCCCACAGGTTTAATCGGATTGTTAGCCCTAATAAGGGCTGCCTTGAACGCACAAATAAAGTAAAGAAAAGTAGAGGCAGAAAGGTTGAGTCCTGCAAAAGATTGTATACATGAAGTTTTGGCCCTGAAAAGAGCTGTTGATGAATAGGCCTAGGTTTTAGTCCTGAAAAGGACGAGCACGATGTAGAATCTGGCCTATCCCGTCACAGTGCTACTAGAACCGAGACAGTGATCACAGCACAGGCACAACGCCCTATTACGGTGTTGCCGACACACTTACATGTACCACACAGTTAGTCTGTGACATGTACATGTGTAGTACATGTACGCATGTACATATACTGTAGGCTCTGGCGGGATACTTGATCAATCGATTGCGCAGCAGCGCTGGCTCCCTTATGCTCTTCATTCCCCCAACCCCCCACCCACCCCTTGCTGAACACATAAAGCCTACTCTTTTGCTGTGCACGGCGTAGCTTTTGCGTTCTATATACGTCTTTCAATTCCTCTTGGAGGTTATCTTGTAATAGCATAGCGAGATAACCTCCACCAGGAGGTTGAAAGACGTACAGAGAATCTCGCACACTCAGTATATGTAACTTCATTGTCTTATTCCTCTCGCCCCATCTGCGAAGCTGTCTCCTTTATTTTCCGCATCGGGTGGAAACCACGTGGAAAGGACAAGAGTCGATTTTTACCCTTGTGGTGATGCTGACTGGTTCGATTTAAAGGAAATTCAAGGTGATGGCATTGAGTTATGCGAGAGGCATTTAATTGGCGCAGAGAGGAAAAAAAATAATTTAAAAAAACCCTATTGTTTCATTTGTATGTGAATAATCAGAAATTTGGATAATCAGAGTTCAATCTTCTTTCACCACTTTCTTGTGTAATGAAGCAGACAGTTCCTAGTTTGCAAGATCATTGTGTATAGATCTAAATCTAGATAATATTTCTTGCAATAAAACTGAGTATTTGAGACGTGACATGATGAAATCAGGCACTCGTCAAATTTTGAGCATATAAAGTTATTGGTATCATTGTGAAGATTATTCATTTCCCATTCAGCATGTGCAAAAATGTTTGCTCTACCTTATGTAGAAGTTGAACTATTGGCAATTACAGACAATGAGGGTGACCTGTAGCTGTAGCTGAATTTATCGAGAAAATGGCGGATCATTTTTGTAAATCCTTATTAATCTTTGTTAGGTCATGTCACTAAATTACATTTCTTGGGCTTTTATTCAATCTGTTTCAGCAAATTAGACTCTGAAATGTATTTATAGACGATATGGAAGGGTTCTGTGAAGAAAAAAAAAATTGCCTTAAAAATTCATTCACTGGTGAAAAACACGTGATTTTCCAGTTTGAGGAGCGCCTGATTTCGTCATATCGCGTCTCATTTTTTAATGATGATTTTCATTGTCAATATTATCTCGATAAGATTTTTATCGTGGGTAAGTGCCTTTGCACTATCATAAATAACACACATTTTTTTTTTCTATTCCAATAAACTTAGAATGTGATTTAAATTCAGTGAATGACATTTCATCTTCTATTTTACTTTGTTCATGTACAGTCGAGTCCACTCAAATCGAACAAACTGTTCGAAGTATAAAATTAATACATCAATAAAAAGGAACTCGACATAAATGACGTGAAGCATTTTGTTTTCTTCATTTTTTATTTTTGAGCTTTAGCACTGGACAAATTTTGAGAATGGCTCTTATCCACACTTGACACAAGTTAGTGTGCGAGTGACAATCTGTCAATCATGTTGCCATGCTTTCGCCAAGTGACCTATCCAGGTTTTTTCGATTTTTGTTTTTTTTTGGCTCAATACTCCAATTGTCATTCTTTATAATCTGAGGAAAGTGTTTGTTGAAATTGTGAATAGGCTAGGTGGTGACCTATCCCAACCATGCAATTTTTCACCAACTTTGCTGTTCGCCAACTGACCTAATCTGGATGGGCCAGTGGGCGAACTTCACCTGTGGCGGGTTACTGGGATACATCGCGTGGTGTGTGTGATAGGATGAGTTGTAACACATTGGTTGTATCAATTTAAATTTGTGTGAGTATGTGTGTTGGTTTTTTTTTACTTTTATATTTTAACTTCTGTTATCATCCTGTGTTTGACTGTCATTGTCAGCAGAGTGCAAACAGGCTGTTTATGTCTAGAAATCACTATATGATTCTCCTCTTTTAGTCCCAAAACCATGCAAAAAACTTCACACTCAAAATGAAACCTGTATGTGGACTGAAGTGTAAGTTCTATTCTAAACTTATGCTTTACATTTATGTATGTAACGTTGTCTTCAGACTCATAGGGTGGTCAATTTTTCTTTCATCTCACAAAAAATTACATTTTACATTGTGTACAGAAAATTTGGAAGACACAATGCATTTCCACTCTTTTGTGTAGCTTTTCTAAACAGTGAAATCAGGCTCTTGTCGAATTTTGAGCATATGAAGCAGAGATTAGAAACTGGAGAAATTACAGCTTGAACAGCGCGAGTCCAGCTTGTGCAATATGACAACAATGGCTTGGTCATTACTTGGACTTCCTTCAAACAGATCAAAGTTACAAACAAGACTTTCAAGACCTCTCACATGCATAGAAATTTTTCCCTCTGATATATTGTAAATGTACATATGCATATACATGTATATGATTTATTATTCAGTTCATATTACTCTTAACCCTGTTTATATTGATGTACATTGTACTTTCTTAAATTTCTTAATACATAAAAATTAGACTGCCTATACTAAATTGAAACAGGGAAAGAGAGAAAGGAGATGAATGGATAGACTATCACACAAAGAAAGACAAAAAGGAACAAAAAATGAGAGAAAGACTAGAGAAAACACTTAAAGTCAGCGAAAAGAGAATGATGAGAATAACAAAAGGAATGAACAGATGAATGAATAAATGTTTCAAACATAGGTTTTAATGTTTAAAGACGTGTCTAAGTATGTAGTTCAGTAAATCTGTAATTTTATGAAGACATTCTAATAAATGAATATTGTACTGATTTAGAACTGCTCTGTGTACATTTCCAAAAGAAATGTTTGTTGATGATGAAATGTACAATTTGCTAGTTCTATTTCTTTATTGTGTTCTATTTTGTGTCTGTCGTTGTTTTAGCTTTTGCTGAGCCTGGTGTCATTGGTACATTCATATAGAACAGGGCTTTAGACATTTAAATGATTTTACTCTGAATACTCGTTTCAGCCAACTGAATTACTCTGTATAGGCCTATTCAAGTTTCGGCCAACAGAACCATCTGGGATAGGTCGCTTATGAACGGGTTGCCTGGGCTGTAAAGAGCATTACCTGCGGTTTACCAACTGACCTATCCCACTTTTTGTCTTCTATCGACAATAAATGAAAAACTAGAAGTCACAAGAGAATAAATCTTAGCTGACAATGTAAAGGAAATATAGACAATAACACTGTATAAATATGATTGCGTTTGCTTTAAAACTAATATGCTAAATTTTGTCTGCAAAATGTTGAAAACTTTAAACTGTTCTCCTGAATATTTAGCTTTTCTGGCATAGGTCAGTTGGCGAATAGCATAGTGATGTGGCTGGCCTCCGAGTACTTCACTGGCATACTGGGCCAGCATATGGAGATCACAAGTTCTGATTCTATTTCTAATTGCACTTTTGCCACTAGCCTTTTTTTTTTGTTTGTTTTTGTTTTATTTTTGCTAACTTGTTCATCCATATTTTGTTGCCTCCTTTTATTTCAGCAAAATCATCAGACATCTCTAAAGTTACAGTAACAGAGCAGAAGTTCAGATGGGAGATGAATGAAGATCAGATGGCGAATGACAAACTCAGTGAAGGAATTCGCAAATTTGCTGCGGATGCTATCAAGCTGGAAAACATTTTACGACAGAGGCTTGTGCAGTAATTTTTTTGTTCTTGCAAGTTCATAAAATTGAAGTTGGAAAATGTTTAGTGTGACAATTTAAAGAAAAAAATTGAATGTGGGATATCTGTTCTGCTTTTTCATTTATCACCATTTATTTTTTTTTGTCCATTTACTCTCTATATAATCAGAAACAGGTTAGGGTATCATATCTTAATGGATTGATATATCATGGCCCCAACTGTTCCATGTTGTAGTTAGGACAATTTAATTCTGGGGCAACGATTTAGCAGTGGTTGGTGCTTGTAACCAATGGCTAGCTATGTAATGATGTCTACAATATGAAGTAATATTTTTGCATTTTATGAAATTGTTGATATTCTTTTCAGTTTCTGTAACAATGCCTGTATTCTTCTTTTCACAGTCTCTGATGGTATGATGAAAAATTCACTTGCATTTTCATAATTTAAAGAATTGTGGTCAGAATTGTGATTCAAAGTTATGAGATTTTTTATTTTTGGATCAGCGGTATACAATCCTCTGAATTTGAAGATCCACTGACACTGTTTAGGCAAGAACAATCACTCTGATTGCCATGCATTTCCAGAAAGATCTTTAAGTCTTAACGTTGTCTCAGCCCTGTTTACTAGGCTGTTTCTTTAAAAGTAGAGCTCTTCCCCATCCTCCCGCCTCAAAGAATGAAAATGCTCAAGAAATATGAACGAAAAAGGGGTTAGTAATTTTCAGAAGTTTGCACTGTATGAAACCATTGCTTTTGTATCAGCAAAGACCAAATCTTAAACAGCTAAGAATCTTCCAAACTCAAATTTTGTATATAATTTACAACCCTGTCACATATGCTGCAGATGATGTACATGTATGTTTCCCAAAGTTCTCATTGTTGTACTTGTTTTATTCCCAGTTTTTTCAATTGCTTGCCTCTGATTTCGCTTGTAGCTTGTGTGGTAATGCGAAATTCAGTTCCTTCTAGAGTACTACTGTTAGTGTTTCATAATCAAGACTTCATTACTCTGATTCTGATAGCAGTGAGTAAGAAGTAAATGTCTGAAATAGTCAAAATCTCCCTCCGCATACGTGTGAGTTACAAACCAATTTGTTGAGTGAAAAAAATAGCCATCACTAGAAATATTCATGGATTTTGTAACTTGAAAAAGTACAATTTGTTATTCTTATGAAATGTTATTCAGCCTGTGAGATGTCTATATACAGTCCAGTCCACCCAAACCGAACTCTGATAATACGAATTTCTGATAAATTGAATAAAAGCAAAACAATAGATTTTTTATTCTCTTTGCGCCTATTAAATGCCTCTCGCATAAATCGAAGCCATCGCCTTGTGTTTCCTTTAAATCGAACTGGTCAGCACCGCCACAAAGGTAAAAATCGGCTACTGTCATCTCTACGTGGTTTCCACCAACGCGGATGCCGGCGGTTTGAAAACGAAGGAGACAGCGCCACGGATGGGGCGCTTGGGGTTGGACAATGTATTGTGCCTCGCGTGCAGACATGTGTAGATGGGGGGAGGGGGAATAAACAGTGTATCGGGGTCAGCACTGCCGACAATCGATCGATAATCAAGCATCCTAGCAGAACCTATAGTACAGGTATACGCGTAAATGTACTAGATCTAGTACACGAGTTAGATCTACATGTGTTATGAAATGTGTAGGTTACGCTATAATAGAGCACTGTGCCGGTGTTATGATGTTAGTTCTCGTACCGGGATGGGATAGGCCCGAATCTACATCGTGCTAGTTTCTTTTTTGTTTTTTTTTTTTGCTTGCAATTGACTTGTTTATATCATCACAGACTATTGATGACTTCCTTTAACTCCAGTCATACGAGAGGGCTTGAATTTAAGATAAACGCAAAGTTCGGGAGCCATGTCGTGATTTTTTTTATAAAGGGAAATATTCCTGGGAAAAAAAAATAGTGCCTCATTAGTCACTTGAGAATTGCCCCCCCGTTTAAAACGGGAAGACGAACTCTCTTTAATCGAACCCATTAGTCTGGTCCCGGCAAATTCAATTTAAGCAGACTCAACTGTATGTTAATATATCTATAAATTCTGTGAAGTGCATAAACAGAGCACCTTTCTTTGTGTGTCTACTGATGCTTTGTTTAAGGGTCTACATCTGTTTTCTAGTTGTTTTGACAGTCCAAGTAGTTCAGGAATGTATTTAGGGCATCTTTATTGTTTATGAGAATGATTTTGTCATTTGTTACATGTTTTCTTTCTGGCTGTTTTCCATGATTTAAATCTTTGATAATGCTCATCATCATCTCTTCACAGCATATATATATGCATGATGATAATTTTTATTATTATTTTCATTGCTATTTCAACATGTCAGTGTATTCAAATGGAACTAAAAAGGAATTTCCAAGAAAATCGTTGTTCTTCTTGATTGTTTGTTCATTTCATTGTTTTGTGGTGCTCATTCAAGAAATTTAGTTCCTCGGAAACCATCCTCTGATCCAAATTTTTCTGAAAGAAGGGGGTGTAATTTTTTTTTTTGAAGTTTCTTTTGACCAACCGCTCGGATGAACAGCCCATGACGGGCCCTTTTTCCTATTTAAGCGATCGGTATCGGTTCAGGAATTAGAGATTTTTTTTTTTTTATTCAAGGTTTTTCGTTTTTAACAATGCTGCATAAATATACTATAGCAAAAGTAGATTATATCTCTGGGCGGCTTTTCACCAGATAGTTCTGAAAAAAAAAAAAAAAAAAAAAAAAAAAAAAAACGGGGGGGGGGGGGGGGGGGG
>JBCEWB010290007.1:7172-22535 GCA_039654565.1 Peronia peronii
CTCCCCCCATAAACAAAGACGTATTGAGAAGAAACTGTCTGTCCCCGAAACCATACACCGGGCCCAAGAGACACAATGAGCCATTTTCTTAGCTAACTAGGTTGCTCCCTTTGCCAAGTATATGAGGTGCAGGATAAGCATTGCAAAAGAAGGCGGGAAAATCACTTTTCTTTCTTGTTATTTGAAACACACGATATAAAAAATGATGAAAGTTTTATCGCGACAAGAAGAATTTAGAAAACATATTGATGATATGGTGACTTTTCCAGAATTTTCTGATATTTATAGTTTAAATAACAAACGAAAAAGTGATTTTCCCCTTCTTTATAACGTTTGTGTAATACCTCTTGTCAATGGGAAGAAATTTGGTTGACAGTCAAAATTTTTCATTTCCATTTCCGTCGATTGTCCACGGCATGAGGGGAAGGGCAAAATAATACAAACTAACGAGATGCATGTTTTTCTTTACACTTGCATTTGCTCCTCACTCTCATCCCCTAAAACCAAAAGATCGGAAAACCGATATTAATATCAGTTTCTGTCCACCATACCCTACCTTTCCGAGAGAGAGAGAGAGAAAGAGAGAGAGAGAGAGAGGGAGAGAGAGAGCCAGAGAGAGAAAGGGAGAGAGAGAGGGAGAAAGGATTGATGGACAAGAGGAGGGTCATTGATGAGAGACAGAGCAAACGAAGTGAAGAATTTGGTTAGTAGATCAAAGAAAAACTTTGAGGTGACCTAGTTAACCCATTTAATGTGGTCTCTAAGTCGGTGAGGAATTTATTTGGTTTCTTGCTGGACTTTCTACAAATGTTGTCGCTGCCTTTACTCTGGTAATGTGTCACACTCGACGATGTGCACGTTCGCCAGGAACTATAGATGAAACTAAGCATTTCTCAAATTCGAATAACTTGTTTTGATTTATTATCTTTCTTTCTTTCTTTCTCTCTTTGTCTCTTTCTTTCTTCTTTTTTCCTTTTCTGTCCCTTTCTTTTTTTGTTTCTATTCATTCTATCTTCACTTCTTTCTCTCTTTCCTTTCCAATCTCGTTCTCTTTCTCTCTTTGGCTATTGTTTCCATCAATCTATTAATTTCTTTGCCCAGAAGTCATCTATATTTTATTTATTTATTTATTTATTTATTACAATATTTTTTTTCTTCTTCAACTTTTTTTTCGAATTTCATTCAAAGGTTATTACGTTTCTCTATTTACAGATTAAATTTTGTTTCCCTCCAAGAAACTAGTATGATCTGAAGATTGCACTTAAGCAGGTACCAACCATCCCATCCAGTTCTATCACTACCCTGGATTGCATGTTGAAGGTCATTGTTGGGGCTCTCCAATGGCTGATCATTAGACTTGTATCACCGTGTCATTTTAACCAATAAAATGTGAAGCCCATGTTTATTTACAAAGTGACTTTCTACTTAACCGTGCTACTTGTATACTGACTGGCTCCTCTGTGATATTTCTCAACATATCGCTGAAATTTAAGAGGTTTACTGACCGTAATTTTATTGGACTGTCGTTATATAGGCATAACTGCAGCTCTTAGACGATCTTTCAATTTTCAATGGAAATAATATTTGATCCAAGTATAGACAATGATAAACTAATGTTAGACGGAACAGAAAAACAGAAATTAAAATCCACATGGTCTACTCAAATCATCTCAAGTACCGTAATCCAAACATAATTAACCCCATATAGCTCACAGTTTCAGATGTAATGCACCACCACATAAAAACGGGCAATTTTTTATATTTTTTTTTATTAGAATAATCCGAGAGATAGTATTTCTCTGTGAAAGTGTTATCACTTAGTAAATGGATGAATTATGTCAGTGAAATCTAGAGTAAGGCTGCCATCATTTCATTGCATGGGCTTGTGTGTGTGTGTGTGTGTGTGTGCGCGCGCGCGCGCGCGTTTTTTTTTCTGTCTATTTATTGTAAGAATTCTTATTGTTATTACTATTCTTATCACTTATATTATCTTTGTTAGCATTAGCTTCATCATTTACACTTCCATATGAAACATACATTAGAATTTGTTCTTCTTTGGAAACTATAAATGCAACTATATTCACCTAATGGTAGAATGGATGTTCAATTGTGATACACACACACATACACACACACACACACACATATATATATATATATATATGTATGTGTGTGTATGTATGTGTATGTGTATTTATATATATATATATCGGCAGTGTTTCTTTACATGAAGCCATATCTTAAATAATTATTAAAACAGATACAAAGGCGTTATGATTGTCAACATGGAACAAAATTACATCTCTCGTCCATGATTAAAACTATTAAGGGGTGGATGCCATGGCCAAGGGTTTAAAGAAATCGGCGAAAACTTATGTTTGCAGGCTTGAATCCTACAGTGAGGTGGGAAAGATTAGAACCTGCCTACATTTGTCTTTTCAGTGTCTTACCAGTTCCCTGGCTTTTGGGGTAGAGAAGCCAGTTGTCTACCTTCTTGGGTAAGAGCGAATATATTGAGAGGTTCCGTTGCGACGTTAAGCACATCAAAGAGCCCTTTGCAGCTAAAAACCTGATGAAAAGTAGGCGGAGACGTTGCTGTTCGGGCACAAGTTTTCAAATTCCAAATTCCGACCCACAAAAACAATTGTCACCAAACTGGGTAGCATTTGAAGCCGAGATAACCCAACTTTCCGAGAATTGAACGGTGACATAATGGTTGCGCTACATATAAGTGAAGTGGCTAGAGATCTTACGTACTATAATATGACAGAGTAAACTTATTCCGGCAGGAAATTGTTCTTCTTTCAAAACAAACACTGTCCATAACATATTTTCTGAATCAGCCATGGGTTTACGGAATATACAGCAAGACAAACAAACTAAAGAGAAAACGTGCATTTCCATTCATTCAGATGAAGAATCTTAAAATTCAAAGAGTTTGTCCCTCGTAGAGAAAAGATAATACATGTTAGCAAATATATCGCTTTGATACCTTCTTTTTTCATCATTTTCGTGCTGGTCTCATAAACATTTCCTTATTGCCCACACACGGTTCCAAGATCGAGCTTTAGCTCTTTGTTTTCCTTTGTTGTCCCTGGTATCAGGCAAGAAAGGTGAGCAAAAAGCTGCTAATTCCAGCGATAATTCTTTGATAATTGATAGAAAGAAACAGGAAACATCCGCTGTAGGAGCAATCAAAGTGTAATAAAGGGCGGCTGATGAGAGAACGACAGGGGCGGGTTAGCTCGGCCGACCTGTGAAAGTCATCAAGGGGTTATCGGAGTTTATCCCTCTCGCGCAGGCGATGCTGGGGCCTTATCAGCCCTCGACGCCCTGCTCGGCTGTTGACACCCTGCCAGCGCTGAGGACTGGCCAGAAGTGAAGGGTTCTCTACTTCCAGTCTTCTTCACTCGCTGATAACTCTGGCCGTCCACATGGGAGGACGGCTGTGGCGGATATTTTTTCCACTACAAAGATTACTTCCCTTTACAAGGCACGGGGCTTTATGAAGAAATACTATATAGCAACTAAAGAGAGGGAGGGGGGAGGAGATACTTTTGCACTGTTTGTTTGAAAGGTACACTGTAAAAAATCTAAAAATTTCAGAGTACAATGATGTCACTTTTTTGTTCTTCCTATCATAATAACTTTTGTCAAAATTTTCCTCACAGATTTCATAGAAAGAAGAGAGCGATTTGCTTCGTCCCTCACAATGGTTGTTCAACGGCCTTTGTGTCTGGAAAAGGGAAATAGCTAGACTGTTGAAAGACAATCTCTGTTGCGGATGGAAGAAAGAGAGGTAAAAAAAGGGAAAGGGCACGTAGGTTCTGCTCCACAATAGCTCTGGCCGTCCGTAGGGCTGGACGGTTCTTGCTAAATCAGAATGGGGGGTTCCACCTGCCCCATGAAGGCTGTAGCCGTCCCACGGCTCTGACCACGCCAGAAAGTTCTACGTCTCTTGGCGTTTTTGCCAGTCTCGATCGTTGCCTGCTGGATGGGAAACTGACCGGGCGATTAAAGTCGAATCATCCTGCCGACAGGAAATCCACACGTTCCTGGATCCTTCAGTCTACTCAATGAACTAGAAACCGTCGGCAGAGTCTGCTCAATTTTGCACCAATTTTCACGAGATCGCGCTAATTTTTCCAGGCTTTATGGATTTACTTCTCTGTTCACTGTGCCCAAAAAGTCACAACAATAAAATGGAGTTTCATTGTTTGATACCCTTACGGCATAAACAAGATTAATGGCCGAACATCTGAATTTAGCTTTGGTAGGAGGTAGCTTGCTTTTACAAATCACCTGACTGAAAGTGGGGTGCACTTCGGAATCTCTAGCCCAATGTGGATTCTGATTACAACACGGTTTCGTTTGCTGTGGCGAAGCAATTATGCCTTTCAAATTGTGCGTGTGTGTGTCTGAGTGTGTTACGTATATGTGTGTGTGTGTGAGAGAGAGAGAGAGACAGACAGACAGAGAAAAAAAATATGTGCTATCCCCGCCTAGATGTAGTTATTTGATCCAATTTGAATTATTTAGTGCGAATTGCTTCATTGGCAAGAATTGGAAAGATGCGATGGCGAGTTACATTGTACTACGTTATATGCCGTCGATAAGCTGTAAAATTAACGAGTTCACAAACAGTGTTAGATATGCATCCCCGAGTCAGAATCAGAGTATGCTCAAAATTTCTGGACATGACATTGCAAAGGAATAACTTCTTTTCGACATTTTCTGAAACAGTTTTTAATTATTTTTTAAAAAGGTGTAAAATAAAAAATCTGGAAAAATGGGTTCATTTCACTCACATTTATTCCCATGCTCATATCCTGAACACAAGGAAACAGTATTGAAAATGTATTTCAATTTCTAAGTTAATACTGTCTTTCAATATCTGAAAAGGTTCATTCTTCACTCTCTCTCTCTCTCTCTATCTTTCTCTCCCCCGCTCTCTCTCTCTCTCTCTCTTTCCCCTCGCCTCTGCTTTTTATGTGTTTGTGCATACGTAACAGTCTTTTTTTTTCTTTCTTTCTTCCCCCATCCTCCTCTCCTTCCCTGTTGACCCCCAACTTCTGGTCGGTCTCTGAAAGTCTTCAGGGAGCAAATCAGACAATCTGGCAGCCTTGTAATCCCGGTCTCGTGCCTAATCCCGAGATCTGGCGAAACCCGTGGGGTATGCTGGGACAGCAACAGCATGGCTGCCAGCAAGGTTTCCTTGTCTTGTCACGCGCAATCCACGCGCGAGCCGAAACAGATGCGCATGACTGCAAGGTTCCAAATACTTCCGCCTTATCTGGTAGCCCAAATATGATGATTCTTTACACCAAGATCTACCACAACTCAAAAGATTCCATAGGATCAGAAGGTGCAGAATGAGACAAATTCATTTTACTTCATAAGTGCAGATAACACAGTTCATTGTTTTCCTTCTTCTACTGCCGCCAAGTTATTACTGGCGTAAAGGGAAGAAAACAGAACCTGGAAAGAAAAGTCACTTTAAAAAATGACACAAACTGTGGGCCATCAATTGGCCCATATTTTGACGATCACTTTCGCTGTAAGAAACAGAGTGTATGAAACCCATCCAACTTTATTAGGTTGTTATCTGTCAAAGAAAGCTCCCACACACAATTAGAATCGTGGTAGAAAAACTCATATGAGTCAAAATTCTTCTACCATGACAAAGCGCCACCTTGGTGCTATGGGAAGAAAGGATTTTGACTGCCTCAATCTGGAAAGTAGTAAATTGTATCAAGAAACTGAAAAGAAAGATCCTCTCTATAATCGTTGATATTGTTTTCATTGTTAACTTGAATGCTGTGAGATGAACACCACAGTGTACCAAAGATCTCTCTACGTCATCACGTCACAGGCACTTGGTTCCGCTTTCAACCTATGATAATTATGAATGTTTCATAGTTTGGCTCTACATAAAACATGATATCTAAACATGTAAAGCAAGTAGTCACTCGAACAATGATCTCAATAAACCACGCAGACTTATAACATGGAAGATCATAGCAGATCTGACTGGGAATATTTTTATTTATATAACATCATACTGTACGCCAGACTTCAACATTGAATCTCTATCCTGCTATGAGGCCCTCGGGCATCAATCATAGGATGGTCTGACAGAGACAGATCGATGAGCTGGTCGTTACTGCGGGACAGACAAAATAAACTTTGCCCGCCTGTGGGGAGGTCGTGCACACCACAATGGGAGAGAGAGAGAAAGAGAGAGCGAGAGGGAAACCAAGAAAACGAGAGAGAGAGAGAGAGAGAGAGATCAGTGAGAATGGGGAAGGAGGGCAAAGGAAACAGGCACGTAGGAAGAAAATGGGCAAAATAAAGAAAAGAATATAAAGAGGGCAAATCATATAAATCTAAAGTCAGTGTCTTTCACGTTACTAAGGACTCTCACTACTTTAATGCACAAGGCTCGGCATGTTATAAGAATAATAATATGCTGGTCTCACCTAGAATCGCATAACACCAAATCTGAATACTATACGACATATTACTACATCTGTGTGATGATACACTGGTATATCTAAGAAACTAATTCTTACTCAGTAACGAAATATTTCATATGAACACCTGTAAAGACTCCAAGACATTCGCGAGAATTTCTTTAATGTACATACTCTTGTCATTTCCAGCAAACAGTTCATGTACAAAACAGAAGGAGGTAACGCAGACAAGCCAACTTGTCCACTGCCACAACACAACGATTTGATTTCCGTTGCCCACGTAAAAACACCACAAAGTCTATATGTCGTGCAATCGTCCTAAATCATGAGAGCAGATAGGCCTGCTATCAACAACAGTGTTGATCTGGTTTAAATCGACGCACGTACAATTTCCACCTTGGCCATTCAGAAATATCGGTTCATTCAAACGTGGTCAATAGCTAATACCACTACTATCCTGTGTTAAGTCAATTCATTTGATCTAAAAATAAAATAATTAAAATTTAGTTTGATATGAAATAGCACGCATAGACATTTATGAACATTAAACTGTTGGCATCATCGTTAGCCACAGGCTGGGGATATTTCTAAAAGGCACACCATTTTTTTTGGATCCGTGCATTTGAATTTAAAATATCATTGGTTTGGCTTCAATGCATAGACAAGGATCACATTTTCTCAAAGCATTAAATTACTGTTTAAAAATTAAAAGGCACTGAAGAAAAATATGCCTCCTCAGTGCATAAAAATTTCGTACACCCACGCTCCATGGGTTATTTTTTTTATTTTTTATTTTATTTTATTTTTGATATAGGCAGTTTATAGAAGCATAGAGTATCCAATCTCCCTTTTGTGTATTGTAGAGTAATTCCTAATGACTTATGAGAATGTCACTTCGGATTTGTATAATCTGGATTATCAATTTTGAGTTTTTAAATTCACCGGTCGGGGAGTCGGAGATTGTGGGAGAAGGAACCAATCAGAAGTGTCTCAGATAAATATATTTGCTTCGCGCACTTTCTGTAAACATAGCGTCTCATTGGCTATCAGCAGGCCTAGGCGCAACATCTCCGATTGGTCCTGATGGCGCCGGTCTTTGTCAGATGATGAGATTTTCTGTCTCTATTTTTCCTCTCCCTCCCCTCCACTCCCTCCCCCAACAAAGAGAACTGAAATGCACGTAATATGTTTCACATTATAGTACAGAAAGATTCCATTATACCGCTGTGTTTTACATATATTTATACATGTACTGCAATCTAAGTTGGTCATGTTTTCACTATTGTCCAATAACTTACATAAGTAACGGTAGTGAACCTTCATCATTCATTTATTCATTCATATAATTTTTTGCTTCACATTTTTCAAGGAAAAGGAACAAAAGTGATTCTTCCCGTCTCAGTAATGCTTGTGTTGTAACTCTTTTAAAGAGGAGTAATTCGGCTGGCGTTAAAATGGATCGTCCAAACAGGAGCGTAAAACGAATTCCATTAACATAGGAACTTCATTCATGGTAATATACACAATAATTATTACTAACTGTCCCCGAGTAAGTCACTACTAATATCAGATATGACGTAGAATTAATTCACTCAGAAAAACAGTTTACTGTCATGACTTTTCCAATGTTACTAGTTAAAATTTAAAGAGGCATATACCATAAAATCAACTCGATTTAAATTGAGAAATAAATGAGGATCGCAATGGCTGTGGTAAGTCGTCTGCTGCTCGGCGAAAGCTCACATCCGTCGAGATCGCGGGTTAAGGTTCCGGATCTGCCTTAGGTTCTATATTACATCTTTCAACCTCCTGGTGGAGGTTATCTCGACTCCTCGGATCTGCCATCGTGGAATTCGAAGATTAGAGCATGCATTTTGTCAGTGACTCAACGATCCCATGACTTCCTCTGGATAGGGAAGTCCGACATGTAGCCTTCTTGGATAAGGGTAAATATATTTCGGAGGTCCTGTGTGTACGTTACGCACGTAAAAGAACCTTGGCAATTTAAAAAAATAGATTAAGAGTAGGCAGAGTGCCGCTTCCGGGACAAAATTCCACATTTCAATTTCTACCCATAAAAATTCTCACCAAAAAAAAACAAAACAAAACAGACAGCCACTTAAACCATGACAATCCTACTTTCTTAGGGTTGAATGCCTCCAGAGAGAGAGAGAGAGAGAGAGAGAGAGAGAGAGAGATCCACACATTCCCTGGCAGTGAAAAAATAAAAAAGAGATAACATGACAAAATAAAACGAGATTACATATTCACGTTACGTAGGCACCAAGACCAGCAAATTTTAATATATTCCACTCAGTTTCAAGCCTGGACACTGAATGTAAAGGTGATCGATTATGATATAAAACAGAATTATAGCGATATGAAATGTACAGTTAATATGTGTGACCCTCTTTTTCTCTCCCAGCTTTCCTCTTTCTTTCTCTCTCTGTCCCTCTGTCTCTCTCTGTCTTTCTCTCTCTCTCCTACTGTCTCCGTCACAGTCTCTTTTTCCCTCTCCCGCGCTCTCAATTTATTATCAGGAAATTGGTCATTATTTGTTTGAAGAGGTTCTTCATTTTTGACACTTGAAATCGATCGGACTATCGCTCTATTTGTTTCCTGTCTGCCCTCTCTCATTGATAGTATTATCTGTTTGTGTCATTATTCCCGTGTTGAACTGGGATTGGTGTGTCTGTCTCTAACAGAGATGGAAGTTCTAACTTTATTTGGGAGACTGCTGCTTACAATTTGATAGGCATGAATGATTTGATATAACATTCTGACAATGAGTGAGTGAGTATTTGAGTGAGTGATTGAGTGAGTAGTGAGAGAGTGAGTAGTGAGTGAGTGAGTGAGTGAGTGAGTGAGTGAGTGTGAGTGAGTGAGTGAGCGAGTGAATGAGTGAGTGTGTGAGCGAGTGTGTGTGAGCGAGTGAGTGTGTGAGTGAGTGAGTGAGTGAGTGAGTGAGTGAGTGAGTGAGTGAGTGAGTGAGTGAGTGAGTGAGTCAATAAGTAAAGAGTGAGTGAGTGAGCAATGAGTGAGTGAGTGAAGAGTGAGTGAATGAGTGAGTGAATTTGTGAATGAGTGAGTGAGTGAGTGAGTGAGTGAGATTGAACTAGTGAGTGAGTCAGTGAGTCATTGACTGCGTCAGTGAGGGATGGATGAATGATGAGTTGATGAGTGAATGAGTGAGTAAGACTGTTAATTAGTTAGATGTAGTCAGTTAATGAGTTAATTAGTGTGTTAATTAGTTACTTGTTAGTTAGTTAATTATTTAGTTGGTTGGGTGATTGGTTGGTTGGTTGATTGGTTAGTCAGTTTATTACGTAATTAGTAAGTTAGCTAGTTTGTTGATTAATTAGTTACTTAGTTAGTAGTTCGTTTGAAGATTTGTTCGTTCGTTTTGTTTGTTAGTTAATTAATCACCGTAACTAGTAAACTACTTAGTTGATTTGTTAGTTGATTAATTAGTCAGTTGGTTGGCTGGTTGGTTTGTTAGTTAGTTAGCTAGTTTGTTAATTAGTTAGTTAGTTAGCCAGGTAATTTGTTAATTAGTTAGTCAATTAGTTACTTAGTTATGATAGTTAGTTAGTTCGTTCGTTCGTTTGTTAGTTAATTAGTTAGTTAGTTAGTTAGTTAGCTAATTAGTTAGTTCATTAGTTATGATGGTTGTTAGTTAGTTAGTTAGCTAATTAGTTAGTTAGTTAGTTAGTTAGTTAGTTAGTAATTTAGTTAGTTAGTTAATTAGTTAGTTCGTTCGCTTGTTCGTTCGTTCGTTCATTAGTTAGTTAGTTAGTTAGTCAACTAGTTAGTTAGTTAACTAGTTAGTTAGTTAGTTTGTTTGCTTGTTACTTGGTCAGTTTGTCAATTGATATACATTTATGTATATTTATGATGTTGAGCCTTTCCCAGGGCAAATTACATTATAAATGTAGACTTTGTGGCATGACTTTGACATGCTTTATCCTAGGATTTTAAGTTCCATGAAATTGTTTTGCGCATCTCTCATGATAAATTGTTTCACTATTATGTTTGGCAGATAGGATCACGCTCCAGCTCATCGATTCCGTCAGAAAGTCATGATCGCTTTTGATTTGCATATGACACCAGTTTCCACTCCGGAAAGAGGCCGAAGAATTACCCCACAACTCAGCTTATGTTGTCAGAAATTATTGATCAGAAAATGAATATTTTATCTTAGTAATTAATAAATCTAAAGAGAAAACAAACGCCAAGACTGCCGTCATTTTTAAGAATGTAGTATATGCAGTTAAAATAACCAGCAAACAAAGTATTTTTAAAAATAACGGCAGAAGTATTGTATGTATGTGTGTATCAATCACTTCGTAGTGATTTTTGTTGAACTAGTTTTGTGAGTATCACTCTCACACAATGGTTTAAAAGTGACAGCTTTAAACTGCAAAATTACCTGAGCATTGTGTATCAAATCAACATAATATAACACGTAAGAATGATCTAATGTTCATAATCAAATTCAAAAGTACATTCCTTATTCCAACAACTAGCATGCGCCGTCGAGTCAAGCATTGGCCATGCCCTACAGATATTGAAAAGATACCAAATTTTAATCATTGTGTGATAAGGAATTGATATTGTTCCCTGTTTCTGATGCTTTAATAGCATGAAATAAAAACTGAAAGTCACGACTGACTTCAGTGACGCAAGGCAATGTTATGCTGCAGGGATATACTAATGTCCCATTTACATGTAGCGAATCGACTGGAGGAACAGTCCCTTGCGGGACAGTCCCCTGTCACTGAGGTTCAATCGCTGTCACTGAGGTTCAATCGCGGGTGTCGGAGACTATCCTCCCGTCCCCAGGTGCCAAACGTACGTCACCCGGGACCGATCTAGAAAATCAAGCACTGCTTGAAATTCTGAGGACCGATCCAGCGGTATGAGATTTCGTTTAAAGTTGCCGTCAGGCGAGAATAAATTGTTGAGAATTGAAAGAGGAATTCTGTGATCAAATTAAAAAACTTAGTGCATGTTCTTAATCAGCGTAGGGAAATTAATGACGTCTTCGCGTACAGATCGCTTTTTATTGCTTGTTTTTAAAATGTGTTAGGCTTAGCCTTTTTTTTTTTCACGAGCTTATATGCAACTGTTCTGCTTTTTTGTAAATATCGAAAATTATCATGGCGATGTCGTCAAAAGAATCTGTTCTCAACTCTATTGAAGTGCACCGTTCATATGAATGTCTGTGGAGAGTAAAGTCGAAAGGATACAGCAACGGGACATTAAGAGAAAAACGCTGCCAAGAACTTGTCAATTATGTTAAAACCTTCGAACCGAAGCCGGATAAAGATTTTGTGATTTAAAAAAATCAGCAACCTGAGAAATGCTCTCAGAAAACAGCTTTAAAAAAAAAGAATTGGATTCATTGGCAGTATATAATTGCTTACTTACATTACATGTATGTGACATGACTGTGTGAAAGGACAATTAATTCTATGTCCGTGTTAGCTGTCCATGCAACCTTAGTCTTTGTTTATGTCCATTGCACGGATCATATAGTAAAAATTATTTTCTAAAATGTTGGACAAATACTTATCAACATTTATGCTCTTTTTATTCTTTACTAAATACTTATATTTAAAGTAATGTTTAATTTGGCCTTCGTGTAACATCGATTTATAGAAAAACAACAAATCAGTTGTAAAAGTTCTCAAATAATTGGTGATGACAATGATATTAATGTTAACGATGATGTCATGGTAAATACATGCAAATGTACGATATACAATACCCAAATACTGTAACTCTCATTAACAACTGAATGCAATAAATAGATAGGAAATAAAAAATAGACAATGTTTCAAATTACATAAATTATTGAGGAGTTAGAATATGTATGTGTAAGTATCAAGGGAAAAACACTCACCTTCCCATATTCTTTTACAAGAGAGAAGTATATGGCACGACATATTCCCGGTATTATTTTACACAATGCAGATGGCGAAATGCAGGCTGAGAATTGCAAATCTTGGTACTTTCTTTCTGTGGCGAGAAAGCGTTTAGAGAGTAGCAGTCAGTCGCTCGTGTGAACTACATGTTTGTTTGTTTGTGTTGGGGTTTAACGACACATCAGCACGATTATGGCTATATTGTGTCAAACACGGTAAGATACGTTTACACGTCAAGAAGAAGAGAGGAAAGAAAGCGGGACAGAAGACAGGAGCAAGGATTGAGACAGGGAGGGAGAGAGAGACAGAGAGAGAGAAGACATGTCACCTCTGGAACGTCAAGGATGGCACTCCATGGGAGACACCCCACCGATGGCGGGCTTACACCTCCTGCAGTTGGGAGCAGAGAACCTACTTATAAACCCCGGATCCCCGCGGGGTGTGAACTACATGTAATTGATTTTCGCATCACAGCGTCTTTTTAGCTGCCAATATTTCTTCTCCCAAATCATTTTTTTTTTTAAGTTTTTTCTTCTTGAATTGCAATCACGCATTGGCCTAGCGCTTCTTCTAACTTCATCTTCCATGTTTCACGAGCACACCTACCAGAATTTGCATGTACAGATAGGTTTTGCATGGAATCTAGTAGCAAACAATTGCATAAGACAACACAGGGTCGACAGACCGAACGCCACATGTAAATGTGGCAATGGGACAAACGTGAGGAATGGACTTAAGGGGAGAAGGGAAAGGGACATCCGTTGGTGACAGACTCAAAGGATCCTGCCCTACGTGTAAATGGGACATAACGGTAGCGGCAGTTATTCGCCTGATGAGACATAGTTACTGATAAATTCCACAGCAAACTATTGCTGATTTATTTCTGGAGTCTTATTTGACTCAATGGTAATAACATGAAAGCTCAAAATGCAATCAACGGTCCCTACTGTATATTTCAGTAAGGTCTGTGTCTCTTACGCAATTACAGCATATTCTTTTTTGGCAGCCATAATAACACTAACCTTTAAGAACACCCCTCTGTCACCTTGGACACTTAATAGCGATAGCCTAATAATAGTTTACTAAAAATCGCACAGTCAATAATTATGTTAATTTTACTCAGCTTACGTGGTTTACTCAGGACGGAAACTCATGTCCAACAAGATAATTCTAAACACAAAAATAAATACTTGTTCTGTTTATTTTGCCAAATTTAGTAGATAAAAGCACTACTTGTATTTTTACTAACAAGAGTTGTTGTTAAAACAGACTGTTTCTTTGGAAACAAAAATAAGTTGAACACAATAAGCTTCTTATGATTGTATTTGGGGACCAATCGTCTCAAAGGAATGATTAATTTATTAACTTACACGATTTCTCAGAAAACTGCTTGAGTTTGCATTCTTTGGTGAATGACCTGGCAGCTCCACATTGTGGCTCCGCATAGAGTACGGTATTCAAAACTTCACGTTCTTTCCCTTGTATTTAATAAAATAACAAACCTTACATAAGGTTTCGGATGACACTTTAGCCCAGATGAAGTGTAAGGACATGTCTCCCTACTTCTCTCCTCAGAGTGATTTTGCCTGCAAGTCGACCATTGCTATATTTTGCATCTCATACACGGTTATTTAGTTATGTTTTCGCAGCCCTTTGTGTAGCGCATCAGCACAATCACGGCTACATTGCGCCTGAGAGGTGATGGTATCTCATGCTAGTGGTAACATAAATTTAAAAAAGAGAAAGATGACAGAGGAGTAACTGAAGAAAGTGCAAAATAACTCCACATGAATGTCATCAATTCACTATGAGGGTTGACTGTGCACATTTTGATATCTAGCCAAGGTTATGATCTATACTATAAATTCGAAACAAAACCCATAGAAGGCTTGTGGACTCGAACACTACTGAATGTATCCATAAGAAATTTGGCACACAATATTGTTGCATAAAGAGCTGTGTTTCTCCTTACATAAAGCCGAAAAAAGGCTTATATGTTTGATATTATTCTAAAGAGGCGATAATAATTGAATAGTAAGCTCGCGAGAGTGTTTGATGCGAATTGTACTTTCGTTAGAATGACGTGTCCAAAACATCAAATACGTTTTCTTTGAGTAACGTTCAGTTTAACCATCCAAAATATCAATATCGAGGTGCGCATGTTTGCACAGTATCGGTTTTACCTATATTTAAAAATCTCCCACAAAGTTAAGACCGTGGGCTCTCTTCTGGTTGAACAATAAACATACATGTAATCTGTTATTTTCTTCCTTACTTTCGGTTCTTTTTCCTTGGTAACACTTATCCTCCTCCTCCCCCCCCCCTTTTTTTTTTCCTCATTGCTTGATTCCTTTCCCTTCCTTCAGTGCTTGAATTTGTGTTTCTCTTCTATCCTCTCACTTTCATTGATCTTACTTTTCTTTGTAATCCAGTCACTCGTGTGGGCCCCTTGTCATAGACTTTTGATATCGGACTTTCTAATTCCATCGTATGAAACAAAAAGAAAGAAAATCTAATTCCTGATTTGAACGGCAAGCAAACAGTATTTAAGATGACCAAAATTTAATTCTTCCGCATCTTAAATCAGTCATTAAAATCCATGTAGCCTTGTGGCAAAAATTGTGGTAAATCGTCACACAGATCGGCTAATGAATTTTACAATCTTCTGAGCATCAGTCCTTCAACGTACAACTTTTCATGTTCATGTTATGGTTATAGTCTTTTTAGGCACGCCTTTCAGCCTCCTGTGGGTGGCTAACTCGGATGTTTATGTAATTGTTGTAGTCTGTTTTATAACGCCAATGGTGAATTTGGGAAATAGCACGATCGATCGAAATGTGACAGCATCCCTGCATCAACAACGACGCTAATTGTTTATTTTTCTTTAGCCTTTCAATCCAAAGAAAGTAGGATTATCTCGGCTTTTTTAGAAGTTGCCAATTTTTGCTGAGAAATTTTGTGGG
>JBCEWB010290117.1:0-22532 GCA_039654565.1 Peronia peronii
TAGATAGATAGATAGATAGATAGATAGATAGATAGATAGATAGATAGATAGATAGATAGATAGATAGATAGATTTGGATGAACAGATAGACATGCATGCCTCTGGAGAGGTTCTATAAATACCATTGTTAAATTTTTGCTGGTCACCTATTTCTCTCGTGTCCCTCAGGCCAGCTGTACGCCATCTCCCCTGGGCGACGTGGCGCCAGCCTCTACCCGGCCTTCCACTTGGTCTCGGTGGACGTAGATACGGGCAAGGTCAGTGACGTCATGCAGATCACTCCGCCTGGTAAGTGTATCCGAGGCGGGGGGGGGGGGGGGGTATACTTGTCTCGAGGGGTTCTACGATGTTTTTAAGCCTTTCGACCTCTGGTGGAGGAGGGGGGTGGGGGTGGATAAGTACATTTGTGTATAACTAAATATGGTCAGAAAGTTAAATATGGTAAGACATAAACTATATTTTGGCGTCTGCTTGTTATCTTAAAGATGATTCAACACTGACAACTAATATTTTTCTATATCAAAACCTTAAGAGAATGAATACGATTTAAGAAAAGGCAACAGCAAGTTGGCCCACGTAGATAAATGTACCAAAATACGATTTCTGTACATTTTACTTGTGATTGCCTATCAAGAATAAAATGATACAATCTGCCCGCGAAAGTAGACAGATAAATGAAAACAGGCCCAGTATAACTGTTTAATGTGAGTTTAGATGAAAGACCGCTGCATCATGAGAACAGTGGGCCTAAGTATGTATTATAAGCTTATCTATAACATGAACTTTAAAATGTTGGAGTTCAGGTTAATGTATTTCAGAAGGGGGAATTCTTGCAGCCCAAGGAAAAATATATGTAGGTATGTCTAACACATAATCCTGAATTTCAGGCATTTTTGAGCGGTACTACGGTGGTGCGATCATCAATGGTGTGGCCCAGCTAGAGAATACCCTCCTGCACGTCCTCCGAGTCGCCGACACCCAAGCTGACGTCATAGCACAAGTGGATGTCGTAAAGCAAACTGTGGGGTTTTCCCAGCTTACCAACCTACGTCACATGCATAATTTGGTGCTGTATTATTAGTATGGGATTCCCCAAACCACTGCGCTTAAACGTCCGATACACTGTAATAACTATAGTAGGCCTATAACTTATAAATCTATTCCTCGACATTATTTGAGAACAAAATACAAAACAAAACAAAACAATGCAAACAAAAACAAAAACAAAACAACAACAAAAACAAAACAAAAGCAAATTGCTTCTCCCAGAATTTGTATGATTATCCTCTTTTGCAGAAGCAAACTTGATGACAGTGTACGCCTTTTTTAATCTGCGCGGAACTGAAAGGCGTCATGCTCAATCATTTACCTGCCATAACTGAGAAATCTTGGATATGTTCAGTGTGAAAAACATCGTATTTATGTTTTAAGCTGCTATCAAAAACAGATTGTATGCTCCTCCAAAGTTGCTACATTTGTTATTCTTAATAACGATTTTTCTTCATGCAGTTTGCTTCTCACTTTGTTTACTTATTTGTCACTGGTTAACAATGAAAGTGGTAAATTTGATGTGCAAGCGAAAAGATCTATGGACTGGAAAGCTCCATGTGGTCACGACAGCAAATGATCATTTTGAAACTACACAAGTGAGCCTCTCATCTCTAATGAAAGGAATAAAATTGTCTTCTTACTGAATGCGATTGGTACTTCAAAATTCTTTCATTAAAAAACAAAAACAAAAAAAAACTGAAAGATGGAAGAACTGAAAAATCTTTTGTTTGTCTCTTTCTTTCTTTGTTTATATTTTATTTTGTTTTTTGTTTAGTTTCACACACTTCATGTTTGCGTAGTTAATGCTCTCTTTTTTGGTGAAAGTCATAATAATGATGGGAATGAGAATGGTGACAATGGTAAGATGGCCAAGTGTTTACCAAATTTCTTTCGCTTTTCCTTTTCCCTCTTTCTCCCCCCCCCCCCCCCCCCTTTTTTTTTTATTTCCCACACGTGACAGTTACGATTTTCTGAGAAGGTTTACTAGAAAAGGCTATCACTACTGCAACTGCTGCCGGCTGCCACTAATGGCGATGATGATGATGACAATGAAAAGACTGAAAACTGCAAAAAAGAGGAGAAAGGAATAAAAGGGACTGAACTGCTTAGGAAACTGGGTGGAAAACAACAATCACAACAAAAAAATAACAACGTCAACGACAGCTATTGAGAATAGCCTATTAGGAAAAAAAATATTAAAATACCGTTCACCTTGTGGACATGCTCGTAATCTGACATAAATTGATTCATTCCCCTTCTATTTGTTTCATTGCCGACAATACCAAACTATGTAGTATGGGTTGTGTTCAGTGAAAGGTTATTCAACGATTGGAATATCTAGCGACAATAACATTTTTGACGTTCCAGCACTTAGAAAATCGAGTTGTCTCTCCTGCCTTCTTATGTATGAAAAGGTTATGATTAGCCCTAGTGAATGATAATATAAACAAAAATGGAGGCGATATCGCCAAGAACAGTTTGGTTCGCAGTGAAACGCTTGGATTTGAATGGTATGTCTCAATTCAGAGGTTTAATTGGACAGTCCTTTATAAAATTTCATTGCAGTGCTTTTTAGGGCTTAGTATTCAAGCTGTGACAAATGTCTCTGAAGAAAAAATCGTACTTGTACCTCACAATGTAAAATGTCGCTTGGGTGTTGGATCGGTATGAAAGCAATGTCTGTCTGAATCTAATCTATGTCGTCATGATTACGTTTTGATATCTAATGTCTCGGCTAGTGCATGATCTCTTTATGAGCAACTGTGAAGAGAACCTGTATTTTGTCATCTATTTACAGTTTGAATAATCAGGCTTTTATTGCAAAGAAGAGGAAATGGTCTGATTTCTAGTGGAGCAGGCCTATAGTGTAGGCCCCTAAATGTTTTAATTCTGGTGTGAAGCATTGGGGATTTTTGGTAGAATACTAATTCAGTGAAAATAGGACTTATTTAGAGTGGCAAGCAATAGCTTAAAGATACCTTATTTAAAGTTACTTGGTCACTATGACTATTTAAGGAGAAGGGGGGGGGGTTATTTTTTTTTTCCTAAATTTATTTTTGGTTTTTGTTTTCTCCCTAGAAGTTCTGGCTTTTCTGAATATAAAAATAGTATTAAAAAGTGGATATGTCCATTCTAAGGTGTTTCATTCATGATGATTCTATGGATGGGCCAGCCTCCTGCCAACTAGGATTTGGCTCCCTCTTGTTGCTATGTAAATGAAATGCAATTGGAAATATCAATTTTCTACTGGATACAGTCAAAGGAAGCATATAAAATGCTTGATTATCTAGCAATATCTCGAGCCCCAGTGTCAGGCAATGGACATTGGGTGACCACTTTGAGACGACACAGAATCATATCAGTTATTTTATGTAAGCTATAAAATGAACTTCCACCTCCTAGGAAGAATGAAATTCTCTTTTATATGGATCTGTTACTTCAGAGCACAATTGTCTCACGGCCAGTCGATATGAGACGTAAGTCGCTGGGGTGGAACCGAGAAATCGGGCTTTGAATGTGATGAGGGGAGTCAGGCATTGATTTGGTTTTTATTGCAGAAATCAAAAGTTCATTCATTTCTGAACAAGTCAGTATCGGTCTTACCCTCGATTTATAAATATTTCTTCATTAAAATCGGGTTTTGTGAGGTAGGTATATAGATTTATGCGTTCGATCGTTCATTTAAACTCGATTTTCTCGGAATTTCGGTCATTGCTGGGGGTTCCCCCTTGTCTCTTTAAACTGCAATATCTCTGGTCAGAATAAAATTAGCTCAAAACTTTTTCCACCTCCTGAAAGGATATGAAATAAGCTTTCAGATGATACCAAAAACTTCATGTGGTGAAAAATCGACATACGTCTCATTTTGACTGGCTGCGAGACAATTGTGAATTACCTGTCATAGTAGCCTAAAGGTCAAGACACTCATAGGTTTGACAGAAAAAGATATAGAGGCTGAATATAGACCCTCACACCACATTTTACATCTCAGCTCTCAAGGAAATGAAAGTTAGGTTGATTGATTAAAAAAGAAATTCATGGAAAACTACTTCAACAATTTCACAGTACACTGTCCAGCATATATTTACACTAAATTTTTGCATTGAAACGTACTGAGCTAATTATGCATTCTTAAAACAAAATTGCACAGTGAAAGAGTACAGTGAAATTTCTGTCAAATAATTTTGTTAGAGATAAATTGTTCATGAAACTCATTGTAGTTTATATACAGTATCATTCCAAGACCACAAACCTAGTTACTTCGATTAGACTGCTGACACTGAGTTCCTTCACCTTAAATGTTTTTACATCCAAACTTTACATGAAAGAATGGCATTCAAATATTTTTTAAAAATACTGGCAAATCCCTTACTGTTGTTCTTTATTGTTCTTTAAATTAAGTGAAAAAAAAAATGCTGGTTCTCTTTTTAAAATGAAAAAAAAAAAGCCCTGAAAAGAAAAAAACAAGCATGTGTAATTTTCAGACTAACAGTGTACAAAATACAATGCTTGAGTATGTTTTCTAAGAAAAGTTGACTGTGGTCTAGCATCGGTATGTTCACCAAAAAAAAAAAGAAAAAAAGAGGAATGAAAAAGAAACAAGCAAAAGAAAGAATTTTTCAGATTTTGAACAGAACATTTTAGTTTTGTGTCAGCCATCGACCTATAGTTTTCCCAATAATGCAATTTGTCAATGAGGATTTCAAGAAAAGTCACATGACTGAGGATTTTTGCTCACACACTGATTTGTTTACATGCTTTGCACATGGCAGACAAATCTTGACAAATGATAAACTTTCAGACATGTCACACCATATAAACAAATCCACATGTGAGTGATGTTTCCTTAGTAATGTGACCGATCTCGAAGTAGGCTTACCTCATTGATTGAATCACAAAATAGATTAATAATTTCAAAGCAAAGGTTGGAACAAATGGAGGAAAATCAGCTTATCAGTGTCATTGACTGCTGTGGCCAAGACTACATCAAACGTGATTTGATAAAACGCTTTTCCAAAAAATGCTGTTCCGAGAAAATCGTGATTTAGTTTTGTGATCTCCCAGTTTAAAGATAGTAATGAAAATGCAGTTTTTGATGACTACAGTGACACATTATGATGTCTTTTAACTTTGTGTAAAGTTTTATTTAAATTGGTGCTGAAATAATTAAACTGTGATGAAAAAGGCTTTTTGTCGAATCAATGTTGGAAAGTAAAACGCCTTTCCTAAAAAAAAAAAGCGTTTTGTAGCATCTTGTTGAAGAGATAGAGGTTTCTGCGATTATGTTTACTCGGCCAAGATGCCTTTTTTTTTAACAGAACAGGACTAATTAATACTGTTTCTTGTCATGAGTAATTCTACACTCTTTTTGCCTGTTTTTGTTTGATTGTTTGTTTGCTTGTGTTTCCCTGATGGATCACGTTTAATTGGATAATTGAATAGTCAGTTTCTTGGCATTGTTGTAGGTATGGCTCTAATATTCAGCATGACATCGTTCCTGTCCGATCATTTCCACACAATGGTAAGGGCAGCTGGAAATTTCAAGTACATGTATTGTGTGTTTCATTCTTTGAGCCAAGGGCTCTCTTTCCTTGCTAGCTGGAATGAAAGTTGACATTGCCAATAGAGTGACAAGTAACGATGAGATTGGAGGCAGAAATGGTTGGGCGATGAACTTGCAGACCAATAATAAGTAATATGAAAAGAAAATATGTTGTCTCTGAGAGCTTTAAGTTTGGAACTGTGAACACATGCAAACAAATCTGAAACTATGTTGCATGCTGTGTTATTCATCCTATTCCTTCTCTGGGGTCTTTTGGTGGGGAAGATAACTGACAGATCGGGCTGTGAGATGCTCAGACACTCAGTAGTGTGATCTACAAGATGACAGGTGGACAACTCCAAACCATCAAATCGTGAACTGGGGGGAGCGGGAGGGGGGCAAAGCTAGCAGAAGTTGATTTAGGAGTGGGAATGAGCTCACTGCACTGTTTCTTGTTAACTCATTATAAAAATTATCTAAGTAAATCTACACTGTCACCTTCATTCTGATGATAAGTTCTTTGAATGAGCAGGGACAGCATGTTGAACAGGGATGTTAGTAAAACTGAGGTGATGAACAGGTTTGGTTGTCACAGGTCTTGCAACTTAACATTGTGGGAAACCAGCAGTGTCTTCTTCACCATAAGAGGCTGGCACCTTGGGTGTCTCTGCTTTCTCTTGTTAGCATTGTGACGCTTGTGTATTTAGTTTTAAGGCATTTTTACTAAAATGATGATGATAGGGAGGAGGTGGGGAAGGGGGGCATTGAGCTACTAGTTGGCGATACTAGTCAAGTGTACATGTGGACATCTGGAAAATCATCATGGTGATGTTCATTTTGCTGTGAAAAAGAACCAGCCGAGGCCCGAAACTTTGTATGGATACATCAAGTTAAAATCATGATTGCAGATCTATGCCCTGATATTCAAACACACGAAAGGATGATGAGCACAATCACAACAGAAGAAAAAAAGTAAACTGACTGCTAAATGATTTCCTAGAAAAAAACTCTAGAGGACTCATGGAAACATAGTTGATGTTGATATGAATACGGCAGGGCAGAGAGAGAAAGAGAGAGATCCCACCATGAAGTTCAAATCTGAAACTACCCTTGTTTACATTACTTTCTCTTGTTATGGTAAATTTTTTTTTCCACAATTTTTCATTGGGCATTTTTCCATAAGTTTTTAAAATTCAGCTGTTTGTAAATCTCGGTACAAAAAAAAATTGAGTAACAGTTGGAACTGCTCCGTCCCCATTTTGACAAAAGATTCTGGCCTTTGTTGGAACACCAACAGCATCGTGGAACTCCTCATAATAGTCGTCCATTTGATCTGAGAGAGGGAAAATATCATTAAGTTTTGCCTCATAATTGTACAGTCCAAAGCTACTCCAGATAAACATTTGGAGACAGTTCTTGGTCTGAGAGTTACTGGTTATAACTTTTAATGATTGTTATACATTCTAGTCAAATCACTAGATTTCAGTTGAAAGCTTAGATGTTGACAGTTATACACTTGATACGATGCGGGTGAATGTGGACTTAAATGAAGGTCTATGTGGTAAAACAATTATCAGAAAATACTTTTATTGAACTCAGTAAGCCTAAAGTAAAAGGACAATCAAGGAAAAATTATTACCAGGAAAGTGTATCAATTAATATGGCAAATGCCTTTTATTCTATGTGAAAAGACATTTTGTCAAGTTAAAAGCATTTTTGTTATCTCACTTGGCCTCAGGCAAATGTATTTATTTTTAAAAAAAAAGGTGTTCTGTCATCTCACTCGGCCTCAGGCCTTTATTTTGAAAAAAAGGCGTTTTGTCAAGTTTAAGATGTTATGTCATGTTTCAACAGAGACGGAGGCATTTTGAAAAATTGTTTTTTTTAAAAATAATTCAAAATTGGTTTTGCTTTCTCAAAACTCGATAAGTTCATGAGATGAGGAATGTTGATGAGAATCCAATAATACAATTAGAAATTTTAGCGCCAAAATTGATAAAGGTGTTTTGTCAAATCACAGACATCTGATGATGACGACAGATTTCAGAATAAAATATTAAAATAAACAGAAGTTTGATGCAGTCAGGATTGATGCTAGATGATAAATGTCTTTGGCTAACATTTCATAACGGGCAATTAGCTTGATTTTTGTTTTCCGCATTTGTATCTTTCAGATGTGGATCCATCAGATGTGATAAGCCTAAACCTGAGTGAAGATGCCAGAGTTTCAGAAGTCAGTCAAGATTTGCGTTCCATTCTGGGCCTGAATAATTCAGACCTGATTTTGAGGGTAAGAATGAAAATGTTGCTCTGTGTTTTTGTTTTTCTCTGTATGAGATAGCAGATCAAATGAAATCTATAGAGATGCAACACAGTGAAATTAGGTGCTCGCCAAGCTGAAGCCACTGGAGAAGTCATGATGTTTTTCAAAAGTGAGGGAATTTTTAACTCAAATAAATTTTTTCTTTTTTACACAAAACCCTGCTATGTCCATTTATAGTTCAGAGTAAGATTTTGCTGAAATATATTGAGTAAAAGTCTAAAAGTTGTGATTTATTGATGACTTAAATGAGGACGAATAAGAATTAAAAAAAACTGATCAGCCATTTTGTCACGAAATTCAGCTGTACAAACAGGTCACTCCCATCATCCCAACTTCCTCTCAAGATAAAACAAAGATTTTTTCACCAACAGAAAAAGAAGTAAATAAGTTGTAATGTAATACCAATATGTTTAAAAAGTGACCAGTGCCTGATTTCATTGTGTTGTGTGTCATATATATGGTGAAGACTATTTTCTCTTTCTTTCTTTCTTTCTTTCTTTCTTTCTTTCTTTCTTTCTTTCTTTCTATCTTTCTTTCTTTCCTTCTTTCTCTCTTCCTGTCCGTCTTTCTTTCATTCTTTCTTTCT
The DNA here is from genome assembly GCA_039654565.1 of Peronia peronii. Taxonomy (NCBI): domain Eukaryota; kingdom Metazoa; phylum Mollusca; class Gastropoda; order Systellommatophora; family Onchidiidae; genus Peronia; species Peronia peronii. The sequence goes on from JBCEWB010290117.1 coordinate 8,503, forward strand.
TTCTTTTTCTCTTTTTCTGTTGTTATTAATTATCTGCAGTTATTAAATTTTATTTCTAGTGATGTAATAGCACAGTTCTCTTGGAGACAAAGCATTGGATCACAATCTTCAGTTTTCTTTGCATTTGAATTTCTTGTGATTACAAACATATATACACAAGAAAATACAGTTTGGATTTCGATCAATACTCTTTTTGTGTTGAGATAAAGGGAAAGCACTGAGGGCTACATGAAACATATCAAAGATTTGAATTATTCTCCTTACATAGATCACCAAATTCATGGAACTAATCAAATGAAAGACTCAAAAAATTTCTCAAAATATATTACTAGCTTGTAAATGAAATCGTCAGTGAATGTGAATTTTATAGACATAGAAATGAATTGTATTGAGAGATAAATGAATAAGATTCTGAGAAGTACACATGATGAATGATTATGAATGAAAGAATAAGTACAAAAGTATTTTCTTGCTGTTGTTTACTGTTTGCATATGAAGCATTGGAGTTGTTTCAAGCTGAAGAAGTTAGATTATGGTATGGTAATAAACAGTCATCGTATGGTTATATGTATGTTTGGTATGCAATGTGTTAGGCATGTATTATGTATAGCACCCAAATTCTTTTCTTCGCTACCTGCGCGCAGTTCCAGCTGTACTCATTTGTGAATAGCGCTCTCTGTTTTTCACTCACCATTTGTGTAGAGAGCTCACTGCTTCAAACATATTACATTTCTATTAGTCAAAATAGTTTTAAATTAACAGAGGACATTGAGAAGGAGCTAGTTTGTCACATTTCCCACGATAAAACAGGTTTGCCCAATTTTGGGCTATATGTTGACAGCAAACAGCGGCAACGATTTGTATATTTCTGAGCTGGAATTTCTTTGAGAATGTCAGTTAGCAAGAAGATGAAGTAATTGGTAGGTAAACTGATAGTTTATATGTAAGTGTTATATGTAGGCAGATAAAGCAGTCAGATAGCATATTTCACAACTTTACTTGCTGAGTAGTTTACCTGGGCGAAATGGATGCTGGCATAGCAGGGAATTGATGCACAGAAAATATCTAGTGTGTACAATGAGATTTAGAGATGAATTTGACTTAAAATATAAAAAGCATTTTCTTTATTTTTTTATTATGTCAGGCTTTTTAGTTTCCAGGTGTGGCAGTTAATGAGATCCTACCGTTGGTGTGCAATACATCACTGGCATTTCATGTAATTGCTCCAGGCTTTGCCTTTGACAATGTGGAATACAGTCTTTTTTTTTTTTTTTTGTTAAGACATGATCATCAAGAAATCATGTGAGAAAATGTCAGGTCAGTCTGACCTTTCCTGTCTCTCAGACCTTAGCCTGGTTCTTTTGCCCAAGCTATCACACAACCACATGATATATATATATTTTAAAGTGCATTGTTGTCTGCGCATTTATATTTTACACCTTTGTTTTTAATGCATATACAGATATTTCATGTCAATATTTTCAAGCTTATCACTAAAGTCTAAGCCAGCTATTGAGTGATCAAGAAATTGAGCTCTGAAGAATATGCCTTAATTTATTTTACTTTTTTTGTCCACTAATATTGGTTTTGCTGGGAGATATGGGCATCCATCTCTTGCAAGGTGGATAGCTTGGATGAGGGACATGTTATGAGCTCTGAGTATGTCTGACATGGAGTGGGTCCAGGGTTGTTTGGTCTTTCTCTGGCTGGAAAACTAAAGTAATTGGTGTTGTATGCCCTGAGGAATGGTCGGGAGGAGAATGGTCGGTCTTCCTGTGAACATTTTTGACAGTGTCAGATCCAGTAAATTCCTCTCACAAAGCATTGATTGTGTTTAAAGTCTCCTACAGCTTTCTGTTTTCCTGCACCAGAAAATAGATTTTCACTACACAATCAGAGCAAAGAAAAAGATAAATGTCCGTTATGAAGTATTAATGGTTCATCGGAATTCCTTATTTCGTTTTCATAGATTTTTTCATAAATTCTGTATCATTTGTTCAGTGCTGCAATATTGATGATCAGAGATTTGAGCCATCCATTTGTGATATGTTGGAATTAAAAACATGAAGCAACAATTGGGCTTTATTTGCGTTTGATTTTTTTCTAACTGTCAGAAAGTCAACTGTAGGACACTGAAATGTTTAAAAACATAGACAAAATGAAATATCTGTGATTGAGTTTCCAGAGCTTTTTTTGGAAAAAGAATTTGCATGTAGAGCTCAACAAAGCAGATGCAAGATATTGAAGACTTTTTGTAAAGCTTGAATCGAAATTATGAGACGAAAAGAAGCTTTGATCAGAGAAATTTGAGAGAGGGTATCATGGGATTAGAAAATGGAATAAAGAAGGAAGGAAAAGAAAATGAACAAAAAAATTGGTCTGTCATTTCAGAATTGTACATCTTATATGGATGTATCTGAGCAAACAAGATGAAGTGAGGTGTGCAGGATTCAAAGAAAGTATTAAATGAGACAAATATTGTGTTAACAAAAGTGTTCAGCATACTTTTGAAATATTTTTTTTTTTAACAAGGTTGACATATGTCTTCATGAAAAGAGAGGCATTCAGCTATACAAATCTGATTCATATATATACATGACATGTCATGTCTTTTGTATCTCTGTGGTTTCACTTCTGCTTACTTTCACTCATGGGTCTGTGATATTGACATAGGTAGGCGTGATCGTGATTTCTCACAATCTTGACTGAGGGAAGAAGAAAAGTTGTGCAAATATCTGCAGGATCCAGGCATCCAGACTGGCTCAGATTGTCAATAGCCTTAAATATCAATCAATTCCCAGGTGTTGCACGTGAACGAGCAGATATCATGAGCAAACATGGGGAAAGTTTGGCAGTTTTTTTTTTGTTTTGTTTTTTTATAAACCCTTTTGTTACTGCGGACATAAAGTTCAGTTACTCTGTCAGTTCAATATCTGATCAAATCCAGGAAAGTTTACAGGTTTTGCATGTGTAGAAAAACTCTAGCTATGTACTAAGAATACTGGTCAAAAGAATGGATGTTTCTGATGTCTGACAATTTACTGTTGCCAATGGCAAAATATGTCAGGAATTCAAGCAGAGAAAGAGTTAGGAGAAGTCTTGCTCATGACAGCATAAACCTGCTTTGTTGAGAATTGTTTACTGCAAACCTGAAACAACAAATTCTGGTTTCCCCTCCTCCTCCAGAGTCTAAAGTTATTTAGTTTTGGGCCACATTATCCATCAAGAAGTGGGAAATGTTTCCGTATGTCAGATGGAAGAACATAAATCGCTTTTGTCGATCGGTTAGTTATTGGGCTGTCGGACTCCGTGTCAAAAGTGTTGGGTTAGAAACCTGACGAGTCCTGACCTAGGATGCTCAGGTCCCAACATTTGTCTTTGGGAAAGACAATTTACACGCATTTCCAGACCCAGCTCAGGTTGAAATGGTTATCCAAATGTAGATTATGAATGTTATTGCAAGATTTACAAAGATTTAAAGTGCCTAAAATGCAGCTACCCTTGTATGCTTCCCATACAAGCTGAGAACAAAATTATGCCAGTGTCTCCATTGAGTCTGTGGGGGCCAAAATAGAGTGTAAAGCTCTTAGAGCTTGTACTGTGCAGGATTGAGTCCTATATTATTATAATTAATTAGTGAACATTTTACTTGTCAAAAACTGAAGCCATTGCGTTTTAAATTATTCAGCAACTTTGTCAATCTCATGAATAAAATTTTAGTAATATTGGCTCTCCTGAGAAATTGTGGATGAACCATAAAATACTATGACATTTTCACTTCATTTTGCAGGTTCTGCTTAGACAAGTAAAACCAGTTGTGTAGTTTCTTTCTCCTGTTAAAATCAAAGAAAATAAGCAGAAAATATACATTACACTTTTTTTGACCATTTGCATGCATATTTGAAACATTTCTGTATTGTTTTTGATTCTTCAATTATTCATCAAAGGGAATTTTTGTCAGTGTTTAGTGACAGATAAGGTTTAATACCAGCAATAACTGAAAGTGTTAGCAGGGATTTTTGGCATGGTTCCAGACCATAGCTCGGCTAGACAGGTATCCTGCCTTGCAGAGTGCATGTCTGCACCCTGTGGCAGGTCTCTCTACTGATTTATTGATCTGGGTCCAGGTCGTTGTTTAGATCTGTTTGTTTTACCACAGATTTACTAGCTAGCTTTATTTTGTCCTAAATTCATTTTTAAGTGTCAGCATTGTTCATTTGGTTAAAAAAAATTGACATATGAGTCATTCTAACTGGCTGTGATACATATGTGATTCTAATATGTACCATACCATAGCGATTACAAAAAAGTCACATTTTGATAATCCTAAATACATATACGTACACAGTTTTGTATTTACGTCTGAGTGTCAGTGGTATCCCTGAAAGGTTTATCATACATGTATTTCTTGCAGCTATGCTGATGTGGAGATCGAAAACCCCAAACTCTGATTTTCTTTGACCATGGTTAATCTCGAGGAACCCTTTAGACTAAATGTCTGAACTGACACTGTTCAGTTTGCTGGGCTGAATGCAAGACTTTGGGAATTGTCTTTCCTTGACACTGCAGTGCAATACCATAGCTGTCAAAGTGAAAGAGTAGGGACGGAATGGGTAGTGCAATAGGTCCGTGGGAGATGATAGGAGTGGGGGGATTATCTTAACCTTGTGACAGCCAAGAGTACAACTAAGAAAATTTTGAGATATCAGTCCAGTTGTTTTAGATTTGGCTGCTACAAATTTCATCAGAGTAAATTAAGATATTGGCTGCTAACAAAGATATTTGAATCTGCTGGCATACAACTGAGATAATTTTGAAACGGCAATCCAAATTAAATATTCAAATTGAGCTGCTCCATGTTTCAACAAAGTAAACATAAATTACTGTGGTAACAAAGACATCTGGATTTGAACAGCTAGCAAAAAGTCACTGATTTATTACAGAAGAGACAATGAAACAAGCATACATGTGTTCAAACAAATGGAATGGTTAAACTAGGTGTCCTCCTTTCCTTTTTTTTTTTTTTTTGAGGAGAACAGATGTCCTCAATTGTTTTTATTTATGCATTCTTTTAACTGTGATAAGAACATTTTTCGTTCACACATCTACGTGTTTCATGATAAAGTGAAAATATTGAATTACTGTTTGAAACGGCACATGTGCATGTATTTGGCTTTGAACAACTAGTAATAATAGCAATAAAGTAATGATGCATGTCTGTTATTTCTGAACAGTGATGAAGAGATTGCAGTGTATACATAATAATTTTTGCGAATCCAGAATGGCGAAATTTATCTCTCAAATTGCACAAAATGTAAATATTTTGGGGTTTTGATACCACAGGATGAGAACCGTCTGCTTTAAAACGCCAGGTTGGCTGTGCAGATTATGCTGCTGGTTTGAGAAAAGGCTGCCAGTGTGATAATCCTAAGGACCTTATGAGTCAGCCCACTTCTGCCCAGTTGTAAAATGTTTTAAGATTTGATGACTGTGCCATTTAATTGCCTGAGTTTTTTTTTTTTTTTTGTGGTCAGATTTACAACATATGTTTTCATGGCTTGCAATTCTAGTCAAAGAAACACTATAATCGTCCAGCAACTTCTAGAGTTTCTAGAAAAAAAAAATGACATGCGAGATCTGTAGCTTTATCATAGAAATACTATTATCTTTGGACAACTTTAAAAGTGTGTTTAGCTGTTACAAAGAGATGCTATGCATATGTCGGCAAAACCTGCAATTTTAATCACTCAGATATACTTAATCTTTGGTTACTTGTAAAGAGTTCCTGATTGTTAAAAAAAAAGAAAAGTTTTAATAGAACCACCCGTGTAAATGTGTATGCTCTGGCATGTAGCCAAGACAAGATTGAGCAGTAATGTGTTTCATGTGATCCAATGTTTGTTTGTTATAGAACAATCTGTGCAATGCAAGGTCATCTTGAGAATTATATATTATGTATTATGGAGAATGTAGTCAAGTATTTATGAAGCAATGAATGATCTAAGAATATTTCACCTCTGGTATAACAAGATCTTATATTAAAACCCAATGCAATCTTTTTTTAAATGTTTCTGTTAATTAAAATTAGACACTGGCATATTTCTGTAGATTGGGGCATGGAGAATAATAATAGAAATGATAATAAAAGTAAAACTTATTTTCATTTATATTGTTCTTAAAAAATTTTTTATAGTCACACACATAGAAAATGTATCAGTACAAAAAGGAGTTCAGGTAATACCATACATGCACACTCATAATATGGCATACAAATGTGGTCATAGATATAATGATTTATTTTTTAATTCAACAATAGACTTCAGTGACGGGTAAACATGACTGACATCATCATAGAGGAATAGTTGGGATTGTCACTCAGATAGGTCTTTATGAACAAGTATGTCTTTAATTGACATTTAAATTATTCAGAATTCTAAAATCTGGAAAGGTAGGCAGACAGAGAATGAGATTATATGTTATATTGGCAGAATTTATCAGATTGTTCTGTTGACATTATCACCCTGCTGATGAAATGGGAAGTGCATGCACTGGTTCTGTGGCGCATGAGATTTACAGAGCCAGGCACTATTGGAAGCTTTCACCTATCTGAATTCTTACTAAATTTACACAGCAGTTGTCAGTGCCAAGTCCTGTATCGATTATGTCATCTGAGTAGTCTATTATGTTATAAATGGTACTTGGCCACGTATAACTTGTTTCTGCCAATTCTGGTATTATCTTTGCTCCAGTGATTTGCTGAGCTGAGCTCATGATCCCAAGCTGTTGCTAATTAATTGTTACAGACAGGGACTACTCACTAGCTGTGCCTACAGATTAAGATTATCTTCTACTGCAAAAACTTACTACAGCTGCAGAGTCACATCAATAGCAAACAATACAAGAAATTAAGCAATTAGTTTTTGGCATGTAATAGGCGAAATATCAAAGAGTTTATGCTGCAATATTTTGCACTGGGAATAACAAGTTTTGTGAAACAGTATAAGATCTGATGAAAAACAGGCGTGCAAGAACAGATGAGTCCTTTGAACACCAGAATCAGGAAATCAGTGCTCTGAAAAAAAAGGGGAATTCTAAGAGATATGTACAGTAGAAACCTAATCCAGCTTAATTATCTAACTATGAAGTACAGATGGCTAAAGAATATTTATGTTGGCTCCTGTGTGCATTTTGTTCACATGGGTAAAGTTCTTCATTATTGATTATATATAATGACAAGTTTGTGATTAGCAAAAAAAGGGTTAGGGAACAATGTTGTCCTGACCTGTATATCTGCAGGATTAGATGGGCCAGCTGATCCTGGTATAAATGAAAGTGCACTGACCATTGCAGCCAGTGTATGTAGATTTCTTTATCTGCAGTTTGAAATGGCCTGACACAAATATGTCTCGCAGCCAGTCAAAATGAGTTGTGTGTCGATTTTCCATCAAACTGAGTTATTGCTATTATGTAAAACTACATGGTGCAAACTGTAGTCAGAGATATTACAAATTAAAGAGATAGGAGGTGATCCCTCAACAGTGGCTAATGTGAGGACAAAAGTTGGCAAAAATGAACAGTTTAGGAAATAAATCTATATTTTTGCGTCACAACATCCTGATGTATTATAATCTGACCATGAGAATAATAATTTCTTATTCAGAGATGAATGTTCTGTCAGTTGCAGTATAAAAACATCAGTATGAAATCCCCTCATCAGATTCAGCTCCCGATTTCTCTGTTCGAATCCAGTGACTGACAACTCATTCTGACTGTGCGTGAGACAAATGTTGTCGCTCTTGTTAAAGATTTGATTGTGAGAGGACTGTGCTGATTGTTAGCACTAGAACTAGCAAGGAGCCAATCTATCAAAGACTGGTACATTTTTCTAAATACCTGATTGACTCTCCAAGATGTTATGCATGACATTGACAACGCAGTTGTCTTTTATCTTGTAATATAGGTATATTATTATCTTGAGCACAAGGAACTTATTACATTGAAATCTAGTTATAGTCAACCCCTAGGAAACCAAAAAAATAAAAGAAAAATTGTTGACTTCAAACAAGGTTGACATGATTCAACAGAGAGATGCATAAAAAAATAAACACTAGAACTGCCAAGAGGGGATTTCTAGACAGTATTTGTTTTTAGTGAGTTTGACTTGTAAGTGGATTGCACTATACTGCGGAAACAACAGCATTCCAGAAGTTTCAAATGACAGTTTTAGTATGAGGAATGGATACTTGGCATTAGTCTTATTGTTTTTATTGTTTGGGCCAAGATGATTAATTAGTGTGTGTAAGGAACGAGAGAAGAATTCAAGGAGAAGGGGGAGGGGGGAGGGAGAAGTGAATTGAAAAAGTATAGGATGGGAGTTCAAACAGTGTAAAGAATAAAAGAAGAAAGAGAGAAAAAAAAAGGTGTGACAACACGTGAGAAATGAAAAAGAAAGTGGAGATTGAAGGGAAAAGAAGGAAAGGAAAAGAGAACTTTTAATCATGTTCAGGAAGGCAGAAGAAAGAGAACAGAGAAGTAAATGGCAGAAGGTGGAAGCAAAAGATGTGCTGGCTATGAATCTATGTCAAAGAAATATACACCAATATAAAATTCAATACAGAAGTGAAACATATAATCACATTCATATGCACAAACATACACATCTCTCTCTCTCTCTCTTTCTCTCTCTCTCTCTCTTTCTCTCTTTGGCATAGAGTCAGAATCTAGTTTTGAATATGTAAACACCTACGAGGAACGGCAGTGAGGATATTTTTTTTCCTACAGGCAAAAATCTCTTGTGCCAAGTCTGAAATGTTCCTGTATACATTAACCAGTAACACATTCTTCTTTTCCTGTGGGGAATCTACCCCCTCTTATAACTCTTGACACTAAGAGAGAGGTATATGTGTTGGCTCAAGAACAACTGTCTGCAAGGCTGTGTAATTTTTTTATCTGTGTAACAATTAATTTTTATCCTCTGCCATCTTGTCTGGGAAATGATGAACACTTTATAAAGAAGGCCTATTCTAAGAAACAAGGTTATATCATATTCCAGTGAGTAGGCTAATTCCTCGAATGTAGCTAAAATTTTATTTCAATGGTTTTCGGATAACTAAGAAAAAAAAAAGCCATCCATGGAGTTTTGAACTTTTCAGTGACAAGAGTTTTGAAACTTCACCATCATTTTGTTTGTTTTTCATGAACATTGCTTGAAAATGAAAGTTTTAGGTCATCCAGTCCTAACTTATGTTCATACTTTAAACTAACTCATAGGCTGTTTATCAGGCAGCATTTGTTATTTGTGAACAACTTCATGCAGATTTTAAAAGCTCCATATTAAGTCATTTTATTCACAGCCAGTTTTTACTGCTGCCAGCTCAGCAAGGGAGAGAACAGGGTACTACTTTTTTCTTACTGAATACTGTGTACTTTTTGGTCACGTAGCTGCTGGAGATCTCATGAATGATAGAGCCAAGATCTGCCCATTTGTCGAGTGGTGTGCAATATTGATGTGCTGAGCACACATCTTGTCAAGTGCCTCTTCAGTCTCTTATCAGCTCCAGTAACAATCACATGCTAGAGATTAGAAAGCTGGATCAATGAGTGAGATAGCTGTCTCATATTGTGTTGATCATCTCAAGTGTATGCGCCTGTCGAGCAAATTGCTTGTATTGTACAATGACATATCAACTGCTGCTTCTGGTAACAAACTGAGAGCAACATCATGAAATGTCTCACACTGGCCAGAAATGTCTTATAGTGGCCTGAAATGTCTTATAGTGGCCTGAAATGTCTTATAGTGGCCTGAAAAGCTATGTTTCACCTGGAAATGTCTTATATCAGTCAAAAATGTCTTTACTGGCCTGAAATGTCACAAATTGGCATGATTGAAATGTGTCATTTCGAGTTAAGATGAAATACTCCGAAAATCTGTGCAGAGATGTCAAAATTCTCTCTTTTTGAGGAAAACAGACTTTTTGGCCGTCATCAGTTTCTGTGCTGGCCATTGATTTTTATTTATCTTGTATAGTAGAGACAGTTTAGTTTAATATCCGTGAAGATATGGCATGGAAATATCGAAGGGCTAAACATTTCCTGTCTTTTCATGTATACAGATAGACCTCCATATAACTGTTTCTTGTAATTTTTTTTTTTTTTAAATTCTCATCTCATCTGTTCTGAAATTTAAACTTGTGCATGTATATACTATTGGGTTCTCATTTCCTTCATCAGCTTCATGTCCATCTTGCTTCCATCCTCAATATAGCCAGGAAGATGTAACTTCCCCATGAATGATTTTTCAATAGCTTTTCGGTCCTAAGAAAGTAGCATTGTCTTGGCTTCAAAAGCTTTGGTGAGAAGAACTTTTTTTTTGGTAGAAATTTGGAATTTGGAAAGTTTGCCCCGCCTCTTCCTACTCTTCATCCAATTTTTAGCTGCCAAGAGTTCTTTAATATGCATAACAAACTCCATGAAACTCAATTCAGCCTTACCCAAGAAGGCTAGATGTTGGGCTTGGTGACTCATTAAAAAAAAAAAATGGAGGCAGCTCTAAATCTTTGCCATCTCTCGGTAGGATTTGAAGCCACGATGTAAGTTTTTGCTGAAGAACAGATGCCTGGCTCCTTGGCCACGGTGACACCTTACAAAATGATTTTGTGTGTGTGGAAGTTTGTCAATCTGGAGTCAGCAGTCATTGAAGTCAGTGTGTTAACTGGAGTTTTAGAGATTGTGACTGATAAATGTGATCATTGTCATATGTTTGACGTGTTTCAGGTTCGCAATGGTCGTGGCTCCATCATCCCGCTTAATGGAAAGATAACTCAGATCAACTGCTCAAACTCCAGGTAAAATGGGATGTGTACTGCACTGTATGCCACTCTGGGAATAACAATGTCCTTCATTATTTCGACCTCTCACTATAATCAAAGATGTTAAACTTCGTACTTAAACGAAAAGCTCTCTGACTGTCATCATTTTTTTTTTTTTGCTGGCCATGGATATAACATATACATCTGCTGTTGTAGAGATGCCTCATTTTTTTTTCCATCTTACTACATGGAGTTGAAGAACAGAGTGCGCAGTATTTTGCACGTTTTCACATGAAATAGATAGACATCTCTGTATAACTGATTATAAGCTCTTGCTGGACTAATATTGAAAAGATTTGCACAAAGTTAACATGACCTCTCAGGGATCAAAAGATTTTCTGCTGACATCAAGGTAGTTGATATAAGATCTTAAATTTTGAGATATGACAGGACTAACGAGGATTGAATCTCTCCTACCTGTTACAGGTCTTGCCACATGGTGTTGGTAGCTTAACTTGGGCTGCAATCCATTTCACAAAATATTGGGTCTTTTTCTTAAGTGCAAGAACTATTAATCCAACTTTCTCTTTGCTTTGTTTGTTTGCTGTTAGTGGACCCAGAAACAGAACAATAGCATTCAAAATGTGTGAGCTGCTCACAGTACAATTTGTTCCATAGTTAAACTGAGGAATTAGACACATTTATTTTATCAAGTTCCAACTCAGAATTTCGAACAAGCAAAGCGTTCACTGCTATATGAATACCGCTTTTTGGGCTAGAGCTATCATTCTTATTGTCTCACATTATCAAAAAAAAAATCTCTGGCATATTGCTTATTTATTGCTTTGTCTGTCACATGAAACTCTGACATTTGTTTTTTTCAGACCTTTCACCTTGGAGGTGGTGGAACGTTTTCAGTCAGGTAAGTCAACCTACAGAGTCAGTACTACACGTCTTCTGTATGCTTGTGCTGTTTACATGGGCAGCCTGTGCTCGAAACTTGGGTTGGACTTTCAGTGCTCAGACTGTCTAGATTTGCCAGAGGATGAACAGCTGGAAGATCATGCTAAAATGGTTAGCCTGGCATAAACAAGATTCTGTTGGTTGAATAGATTCTGTGATTGTTTCTTACTGGCACAGTTTGTAAAATGCCTCCCATCATCCGCATAGCACCCATTCATATCTAATATGCTGAATGTCCCTTCCCTCATAGAGGGTTGGTCATGTTGTACTTGAAATCAGATGGTAAAGGTAACACAGGATAGTGGATCTTTTTTATGAAAATACATGGAAAGTTACCTCATATTTCTTCTTGCCTTATTCGTCATTGATGACTTTTGTTCAACAACTGTGACGTGTAAACAAATTTCAGCTCTTCACTCATGATCTTGATAAACTGGAACAATGAAAGTGTCTTAAAAGTTAATTTCAATTCTAGCAAAAGGACCAAGTAGAATGATTGTTTTGTGACTTAGATGTACATTATTTTTTAAATTTTTGTTACTTTATAACTTCATTTTTGGATTTTCAGTATCTTAGCCAGATAGCTTGTATGATTTCTTTGTAGTTTTATGTCTGTTGCGAGTCTTTGCCACATAATTTTTAGGATTTATTTGCGGTTTGATGTTTTTTGCATGTCGTGCCTAGATGATTTTCAGGATTTACATGTGGTCTTATCTCTGTCTGACAGTGGAGCCCAAGCCCAACTCTTTGGAACTGTCTCAGTATGCTGAGTCTTTGAAGAACAAACTGATGGACATCCAGGAACGAGTGTGTAGTTTTTTTATGATACAATCATATAGTGAGTTGTGGGTCAAGCAGATTGCCTACATAGAGAAAAATAGACTTGTTGGCTGCAACAGCTTTTTTTCTCTGACTGGCCATGGAGTTTTCATTTTGTTTTGTAGCTGGCTGCTTATAGGTGTCAAAGGAATGACATGCCAGTGCCATGGATTCATATTAAGCATTGTGGCTGATTTACAAATTTCAAACTGTCTGTGCCAAAGGAACATGTCTTTAGGGTCACGAGAAATCTCTTTGTTGGCCAAAGATTTTTCAGTCACCTTTTTGAGAGATAATGTGTGTATATGGGCTTATATGTAGAGTCAGAGTTTCAGCCTCATTAATATGGTCCGCTCGACAGATTTAATCACTTTTCTTTATTACTTCTGCTGAACATAAAATGACAGCAGTCACTATACTATTAGGCAAGCACTGGATGCATCAGTTTTACATATTGAGTATAGCTGGGAAGTAATGGGGGAAAAATATTCTTATCTATTCGTGAGAACAGACTGACATCCCTAGTTTTTGTGAATCCAGACAGGTTGGCTAATGGAATATGTGAATGTTTCATTATGGGGAATGAAGGACAACAGGCAGAGGGAGGAGAAGAGAGAAAGAAGGACAAAACAAAGGAAGAGTATGCATAGATTTTCTAACCATGAAAAGAGAGTAATGTAAAAATAACAAGTGTCGACTACTCACCTCGCCCTCCTTCCCCTTCCCCTGGCCCTTCTCCCCTCCCCCCAGTCATCCAGAATGCAGAAAGGACTGGAAATAGTTTCTAAATAATTTACAATTTTGATTGTTTTTTCTGTCAAAATTGATTTTAAGGACAAGTAAAATTTATTGAAGACAAATAGAGTTTATCTTATCTTATATATCTAATCTTAATCTCATAGTACTCTCAGCCATCGTAGAAAACAGTGCATATTTAAAAAGAGTGATCGCACAGCATGTCAGTATGTACAGTGTATTCATACTGGCTGCTACAAGCCAGTTTTGCATGCTATATTGAGGTAGTGCATTAAATTTTTTATACCTCAGTGAAACAAGTGTAATAATTGATAACTATGATTTAATCTTAATATTGAATTGGATTTATTATTTCTCAGAAGAAAGCAGACATATTATGTAATTCATAATTGTCTGTATTTTTTGTTTCATTTCAATTATGAGTCATAGCAGTCGTTGTGATATTAAGGCCAAGGTCGGCAGTGAAAATCGATGCTAGGGGTCAAAATTGTTGATTTTGAGTTTCAGCGATCTTTTTATTTTTTGACCTCTTCTTGAAAGTATGAAGTGCGTCTCTGGGTCAAAAGTTGATTCTGAAGACCTAAAATTGTCAAAATTGCAAAGTGAGGTAAGTGCACAACTGTTTATTTTTTATCAAAATGCCTTCATTTCATAGCCGTGACAAGCAACTTTGCATCGGCTAAA
>JBCEWB010290226.1:0-22529 GCA_039654565.1 Peronia peronii
ACGGTAGTGCTCATATGTGCCAAAAATGAAATTGTTTGGTGACATTTGAATTTAGCACCTCTGTGACCCTATCTTAACTCCCACGTTTTGGCAAAGGGTCATATCAAAAAAGCGAAAATTAAGTATTGAAAATAAGCTTCCATTTCAACATGTTAAGATGTTATCTGTATCATGTAAGAAATAAAATTCTATATTGTGTAGTTACTAACTACCAATAATTCATGAATACTCATAATGTACTGCTAGCAATCTGATGATGCTTTACTACCTTTTTAGGTTTTCCTTTGAAAGGCAAGGCTTTCGACGGTGGAGAAGCACTTAGTGGGGATAATGCACCCTTCAGTTTCTTAGCTGTTACTCGAGTTGCTGCCTTGAATTTCGAGGGAGAGGATGCTGTTACTGCTGGCTGTGGTATTGCTGCTGCATGCTTTTTCCCTCTGGATGGACCAATCAGCACTGCGTGGATTTTGGGCACAACCCCACCTTGGGCAATCGTGACATGCCTCAATAGCTGTAATAGAAAAGGCAAGTGCACTTCTATGAAAATTTAAATAATAAGACTTTCCTCTTTCAAGATAAATACTGATGCACTATATATTGAAATCTCTGAGATTGAGTGCACTGGGTCTGTATTTTAGGTTGCATTTTTTTTTTCATTTAACAACTGCAAGCCACTGCGCTTCCAACATACCCTGATTTAAGCCAATAATAGAATCATTTAAATGTTAACTAAAAACACACTCATTCAACAAGTATGTTGTCAGTCATGCCTACAAACCACATTATGTGTATAGCAGCATTACATGAGCAGATGTTTGATATTGCCTGTATGCCATTTTATGACTATATTTTTGTTATTGTTGCTCATATCTGCACTGGAAAGAGATTTCAATGTGCATGGCTGTATCACACTTTGATTTCCTATCTGTAAATTGCTTTCAGCCCTCAGAGTGATTATAAATGCTTTTCATTGTCATACTGTTCTCATTACCTATCATCCCTGGTCATCTTCAACTGGAAAAATAAACAAATGTGCCTCATGTACTATAGCTGTACAGTGTTTTCTTCTTGCTGCCTTCTCTTGAAAGGAAATGTTAGCCATGGTGAGGGTTAAACACTCAATTGAGTAAACACACCTGGAGAGTTAAAATAATTTACTCTCCCAAACAATTTTGAGAGCGTGACTCTGTTTGGCATGAAGTGTTGTTCTTAATGTTTTGCTTTTAGTTGTTTTTTTTTTTTTTATACTCAGCTCCACATTTAACTATTTTAAACTGGCAGTTTACTTATATTATTTCAATTGTCTATCCAACAGATTATGAAATTTTTACAGAGATAAATGATATTCTTTTTGCATTACATCACAAATACTATTCCAGGAAATGAATTGAAGCAAACATACTTTATGGAAAACATCAAAGATTAGACCTACCTGATGTAATTCCTCATCATTTGCTATGGCTAACAGGATGTGCCGTGGAGTGATTCTGCCACGCTTGAACTCTTTTGCTGCATTGCCAGCCAACTCCAATATTTCAGCTGTTTAAGTTGAATACAAAATAAAATTTGCTGACCAATATGCCGTGAACTGTAGGTGACTGTAACAAATTCAAAACTTCAGGATGCAAGCCATAAGAAAAATTATTTGCCAGCAAAAGAGATGAGCTGTGTATATCTGTACACTGAAACGGTGGTATTTTGACTTCATAATAAATCAAAATACATGTAACAATTGAAAAAAAAAATGTATACAAATTTTGCAATGTCCATCTTTCAAATTTAAATTTACTGAGATGATTTCTAAGGGCAACAGCAGAAACAAGATGTGAATTATCTTCACTTGAAACAGTTTGGGGTAGCATGCAGGAGAGACAAGAGTCAGGACTTTTCCTATATTTTATTAAAAAAAAGCCTCATCAAGTCTTTTTTACATACTGTGTTGGACAATGTTTCACATGGAACATCATTTCCAGTAATAACAAGCTAAAGTGGATCTCGATGCGATAAAACACTAAAAGATGTCTCGAACATAATATTTACTCAACAAATCCATTAAAACAAACATGCTGGCTTGGATTTCCTTGGAAACCTGTTGAGACATGTAAGATAACAAGGCCCCCTGCTACATTTCCAAAGTTATCACTGGAAATGAAATTTCGCATGCTTTAACCTTTCAAGTTGATAAACAATCAATTATTACGAACCAACAAGATACTCGATAACTGCAGCCATATAAACCGGTGAACCGGCTCCAATACGGAGGTGATGTGTGTCTTTCTTGAGGTATCGCAGCATACGTGCAACGGGGAAAAGAACACCCGCCCTTGCAGATCGCGACATTATCTTCTGCTTCTTCTTGCCTCCTCTGGCTGACATGGTTGGTTTTATTTCGTCGTGTCTTTGCAAATACTATTATAACTGGGGCTTTAGACTCTATATCCTCCTTCTATCAGACATACGTCCGACCAAGCTAACACACTCGACGCTACAGTGCAGACGACCCTGCCCACTCTGCGTGAATCAAATCAACAGACACATGGATTGTGTCGACACTTGGATACGTTTCCGCGAAGTAGAACTGGCTCCGCGCAGTAAAACCATTCCTGTTCTGACACAACGTTGTCAAGACAGAGATGACTGTTTGTTTAGCAGAGATTTATCCATATCTTTAAAAACCATGACTGTAAAGGAGAATGAAAGCCAGCAACAATATAAGTAAACGTTTTTTTTCCCATAACAATAAGGTTATTGTTATGATTGACTATTTTTAGATATTTTTCTTTTGATGCACCAGCAGGTTTGATTTCAGAAATACAACTGCTGTCGATTTGGAAAAATGGAATCGAATATTTTACCTGTTGCACCTTCATGTTTGTCAGGTTTCCCTATGATGAAGCAATTATGTCAGTTAACAAAAAAGACATAATTCCGATACTTGATAAATTCTCTTCAAACCGAGAATGCTAGTAATGCATATCACAGTGTCTTGTTGTCGAATGTATGACATAAATCAATGTCGTTTCTCTAAAGTGCTAACGAGGGATGATTAGTATTGAGCAGGAAGAAGAATACCAAAACAACAAGAACAGCAACAACAACAAACAGATTAAAAGGCTAGCTAGCTTTTCTCTTTTTCTTGAAAACGTGCGTTTTCCATGGGGATAGTTAAAAAGATCTGAATCAGTTTCCTATTAAAAGTATTGCAATATATGTACATTGTACTTCGTTATCTAATCGTTGTCACAGGTCAGTTCGTTTTTTGGTTTCGATACGGAAACAGTTAGATCTATCGTTTGAGGGCTGGAAAGCACGTTAACGAAAAGTGGTGGACAAAAACAAGAGGGAAATCTAATATTCACGATGCCAAGAGGTAAGCAGTGTTTTCAGATTAAACTTACCTTGGATTCCAGTTTGTATCCCATCTCTAGAAATAATTAATTCCGACTGAATAACAAGAGAGCCACAACTAAGCCACTATAGACAGGAAACTTAGTTTGATTACCAATTGTCGATAAAAGATACCCGGTATCCTGGCACAACTTACTGGTTAAAAACATCAGGTTACTTCACATCATCAGAGCCATAGATCTAATTTGGTCGTGTGTCAGTCAGTGCCTGTGCAGCAGTTAACAGACAGTCCTATTTTGTCATCAAGGAGAAAAATTACTTTAAAGATTCTAACTCAGTAACTCACTATCTAGAGTCAAGAAACCGCTCATGGGCCAATCCCACAGATGGGCCAGTGGCCAGTTTATTGCCTTATATTTTGGTTAGGCTACTTTTCCCGGCCGATTTTTTATTTTGCCTCACTCATCCCAAGTATTTCCTATGTTGATGTGCTCTGGTAGTGATATTGAGAAGCTGGTTGTGAACCGAGAAGAAATTTTGTTTCTGAATCGAAGCAAGTAAGTGTGGGGCACTGCCGTCTGAGGGCGGTCCCTCCGGCGACCTGGCACATATCGATTACTGTAAAATGAACAAGACCAACCCCTGGCCCTAACGGGCTGCGACCCTCGGCTATGCATACCACCGAGGCAATAATCGCAGTATTGATATAGGGTGGAATACACTTAGACTCAAGCAGTGTTTTCCTGTCAGACCCAGTTTTGACCATTTTTGAAAATTCATTGCCCATATTAAGTTTGGTATCAAAATTAAGCTTAAGATTCCGAGAATCAGAAAATTTGCTTTTCGGAAGCAGCAGGCATCTCATAAGAGGAGAAAAGTGGTGTTAATGGAACCCATCTACATATTTCACTGAAAGTCATCTGGTAGGGTTAAGATTTATCTGCTGGTCTTGTAGGCAAAATGAACCTGTCAGTCAGCTTCAGGGATGCAGAATTAACGTTATCTTTGTCATATCAATCATAATGAAGGGAAAATAAGACATTATGTAACAAATAAACAAGAGCAGACAACTTTTATCTGAAGTTCACAAAAGACACAATTTCTGGAAATGTAAATGAACATTTTATTATAAAAGAAACATTTGAAAAATCATATAACACAAGGGAAAAGCAGAATTTTACAGAGAAATGACAAATAAGGTGTTTGACAGGTGTAAATGTTTTTACCTAATAGAAGAAAGAAATAATTTTTGGAAAAGTAATTTAATATAGTATGAAAGAAACAGATCATATACACAGGCTAAATGTATTTCTTCACACCATCAATACATTACAGAAATGATAATTTTTAGATATAGTAAATTTAGTCTCCTGACTAGTCAGTTGTTTTGCTACTTCGGTTAGTCTGGCTAACCGTAAACATTTGAGTCACTTGTGCAATTATCTGTGGGGTAATATAGCAATATCATGTTTTCATTCAGCAATGATACAGTTATGTGAAAACTCACTTGATGTTTACATGCTGGGCTTTATTAACCCTCTCAAACCACGACGCGACTGTGTTGCGTCAAGCTGCTATTCCCAGCAGCCGTGACGCAACAATGTGTAGCATCAATCGTTCTCTCCTCTCTCCCAAAAGCCGTAACGCAAGACCCTGTCGCGTCAAACTTCAACTTTCTTGTATGGAACCACGCCAGTGTAAACAAAGGGAAACCATTCTGAATAAGGAAAACTAATCCCCTTTCTATAATTTGGTAGTTTCCCTTTGACCGTACAGCTCGCTAAAAGAACTTCTTTTTAGACAAATACGAAACCACTCTCGAATAGAAGAAAATCAGTGGAAAAAAAATGGCAGCGTCCAGGCTACGGAGGCTGTTCTCCTCAAAAGAAGTGCTTAAATAACACATGCAAGCTGGTTCAGATGATGAATCTGCAGTCGATCATTACTCTGATGATGATAGAGATAGTGATTATGATATTATTTTTTATTCTCAGACTTTTTTGTTGACTGCTGATGGCCATGTTGTTTTTGTTGCCATGGTGATGTAATCGCTTATGGAATTGAAAAAATAACCTTATTCAGTCTTTTTACTAACCTCGTCCTACCTTTATGTGGATAGATGTTTTACCTTTGTCGATAAGGATTGCTAAAATGGTATTTTGAAAAATACAAAAAATCATATGGTTTATGGGAATTTCATGCTTTTTATAGAGCGGTATAATGGGAATAGCAATGGCAGAAGTACTACGGCTTGAGAGGGTTAATGTAATTATACACTACTAAGAAAGGCCAGGAATTGTTAGATCTTTTTACAACACACACACAGACAGGGGAGAAAGCTGTTCATTTTTGCATAGAATATCTTTAACTGACTGTCATGATGTAGTCTAAGTGAAGACAATCTGTGCTCAGAAGGTTGCGTAACTTTTCAATCAGCCTAAGAACCTGTCTGCCTAAGAAGAATCTGCTTTTATTGTCTTCCGGCGACCAAGTTCTAGGCAGAGCCACTGTATACAATATTTTTGTCGCTGATTATCTTGGACTGCCTATTGCCAGTACCTTTTTGGAGTTTCTGGAATGTATGATGATACTCTGTGTTTGCTGACAAATGATTGATTTTGCAATCAACAGGTGGTGGATCAGGTGGACGAGGGGGCAAAAAAAGCCACAAAGGACAGAGGAGACATTTCACGGATGAAGATGAACTCAGAGAACAGGCTCAGAAGGCAGAAAAGGAAAAGGCCTGGCGGGTAAGAGAGCAACTAGTCAGAGAAAAGCATTGTAGTGATGTGCAGAGATTGCTCATATCACTAGTCAGTGCTCGTGTTAGTATGAGGAGGTTGTTACATTGTATTGTATATCGTCTGAATAATTTATCACTGTAGAGACAAGTACCAAAAAAAAATTTTAACTGCTGAAGGGATGAAATGCTGGATAACAGCTAAACCAGTTAAGGAGATTTTGATTCAGATGAAAAGAAGACAGAAAGGTATGACACATTACTGGCATATATCACAAAAGGGCAGTACCAGATTGTAGATAATTTAAAAAAAATTTTTTTTGCTTTGTCTTGGTCATTTGTTGTTGTAGAATTTAATAGAGGCTGAATATACTGATAACTTTAACTTAACCTTGCCTTAGCAGCCAATCTCAAAATAAAAATCTGGTAACATTGCCTGGAACAGATGTCATGTAAAGTCTGTATTTTCAGCGACAACAAGGCATAGAGAGTGATGAAGAGGAAGAAGCAGGTGATGCAGCGGAGGCCAGAGCAAAGAACAGGGATATGCCACCGTCAGAGTCGTCCAGTTCTGATAGTGAAACTGATGAAGATGTAAGAAAAGTCTGGGAAACTGTTGAAAACTTTTCTTTATTAGAGCACTATGCTTTTCATATCATGAATTGTCTTTGAAATAGTTGTTATTATTTGTATGCATTTTTTAGTTTCTGAATGTATGGAATAGAATTTTTCATTCACATTAGGAAGTTCTAAATTTAAATGTTTGTGTAATGGTATTTGATGTATTAAACAGTCATTTTGCCCATAGATGCTTTGTGAATTGTTATTTTCTTAAGATCAGTACAATGTTTTGCAGCTATTCAGAATCCTTTGATTAAAAAATGTATACTATTTGTTTCAGGAAAAGCCCAAAGGAGTTTCACATTTAATTGCAATAGAAAATCCAAATAGAGCAGCTGGAAAGAGTTCCAAAAAGGTTTCAGAAATAGGAGAGTCAGGCGGAAGTAATCTGTCACGGCGAGAAAGGTAAGCTATCACCTGGACAGAATTAAATGTTGATGCTTAACGTGGATAAAAAATCATTGACCTGTAATTATTTTGTCAGTGTTTGTGATGTAACTCATATTCATACCATTAAAGCCTCCAATTTCAGTGATCACCCAGTTATTATTCCGATTTTCCTTTTCAGTTTGCCACTTTATATAACTTTCTTCTTTTTTTTAACTGAGTCTGTTACATTCTCTCCTTCTATATTTTCTGTGTGGCAAATGTGAATTTCTGAAGATTGTATTCCTAGCATCACCTGAAATGTATTTGAATTTTTAAACTATTGTCTTTTACTCCATTAATGAACTAGAAACTGTTAATTATGATGAAAGTGGCCCATATAACAACTTTCCTCACAACTTCTTAACTTGATTTTTGTTTTGATTTACTGACATTTTGCAGGGAAGAACTAGAAAAGCAAGAAGCTCGCCGTCGCTATCAAGCATTGCATATGGCTGGTAAAACTGAAGAAGCCCAAGCAGATCTCGCCAGATTAGCAATTATACGCAAACAGCGAGAAGAAGCAGCGAAGAAGAAAGAAGAGGAGAGACTAGGTAAGATGTAATTTTTAAAAAAAATTATTGGAAAGTTATGAAAAGCAGTACAGCTTGAGACAGTAAATAGAGCTAATGATAAGTTTGACATCAAAGATGTGGCACTAGATGACTCAGCTACTAAATTTGCTCACAAAATGGGTTGTCTTTTTGGTTGTTGTTGTTTCTTTGCGTGTGACTCATGAATAAAGGCTTTGAAAGGTGTAAACATTCATTCTGCAGAAATCATTCAAGGTATGCACTGCTTCAGCAATTGAGAATGATATAAATTGAGTTATGCGTACTGACTGCTATAGATGCTAGACTATCTGTTTGATAATGTGATGAGACCAACAATGAAATATCGTGTTATCTATCTAATGATGATATAACTATTATGAGCTCAAGAAAAAGATGGGAGTGGATTTTCAGCAGCCAAATCATTTCCTTTTGCTTGACACAAAGTTTGTTGGACAAACGAAGTGAAGAAAAAAAAAACTTTTAACCATTTTCCTCTCAATATTCACAGGGAAAAATTTATCATATACTTGGAAAAATGTTTTCTTCTTGTCATCAATATTTTATAGGATTAGCATTTGAAAGAAATTGAAGAAAAGTGATTCTTTCTTTACAGTTTCTGTTCAGTAGCCCCTGTTTCAGGCCAAGGCGAGTCATTTGACTCTGAAAAACAGTCTTCATTAATCATCCTTTCCAAAAATATGATTTATATTCTGTATAATTAATGTTATTGGTGTATCTAGCAGATAAATGGAAATCCTCTCATATTGTTGTAAGCTGCAACTTTTTTTGTGTTTTGTGTACTTATGTATTCATTCTTATATCTTTGTTCACAGCGAAGGAAGCGGCGAAAGAGGCAGCATCCAAGTCGAAAGGCAAATCTTGACGATGATGCTTTAACTTATCTTGTTTACTGTACCCAGTCATGCTACTTTGTTATTTACTGATGTAACCGGCTTGAGACCTGATAATAATATGAACTTCCTCAAGTCTGACTAGTGTGAGTTTCACAAATGTTATACATTTTATTTTCATCCACTTCAGAATGTGTTTCTTTATCAAGAATTGAGATATGGGTTGAAATCAAGTGATAGAAATGGAGACCGTAAGACATGGTGTGCCGAATCTTTGTCTTGGCTCAGTGAGAGTTGCAGGTTACAGAAGTTTGATAGATAAATAGTGCCTATTTTCAATAAACTTCATTTTTCCTTTTTATGCCTGAAGATTTACTCTGTTCCATATAAAATCCCATGAAGGAATTGTCTGTTTTAAAAAAAAAAAGAAAGAAAACAGAAAGTCGTGTCTTTCGGGATGTTGAAACCGAAGGCAATGAAATAGTGTCATCAAAAGATTCATTACCTTTGAAGGGAAAGTTTGATGGTTTTGAAGGTGCTATTGGTGTTTTTTTTTTATTTATAATGGAATTTTCCTTATTTTCATAAAGGATTCTGATGCATGATGTGAAATTTAATCATGTACAAAAAGTGAAGCTCAGCATGAACAAATTTACTGAAGTAGCTGTTTCAACAATTATTTTAAAAATTCGGTAATCCGAGTCACAAGTGAAAAATACGTTTGCTGAACGGTGAAAACATCCAGCAAGTTGCATGATTTCATTCTGAATGAACTTACTTTCTGGGTAGAAGAACAGACTTTGTGGAAAGATCTCTTGGCATTTTTTTCATTCCTCTTTCCCTGTCTCTTTAGGGAGCCCCTAAAATTGAAGTCATGAACTTCACCATTTTTCTGGTTATTTTATAAAGCTCAATTGTTAGGTAGAATGGTGTCAACAAGTTCAATTCTTGAAAAGGAAAACCAATTTGACAGAGAACGGAGAAGCTGGACTGTATGTATGCTCTTACATCCTTATTGCTGCTTGACGTTCTGACATGTGATGTGAACATATGTAAGGATTTGCATACGGTAACTGTACATTATAATGCTGTGCTATATTTTGTAGGAGACAAACGGGTTGAAAAAGTCACCTGTTTTATTATTGTATTATTACCAATATCTGCAGGGACAGGTGTAATTTTTACCAGACATGTAGCGACAGTTAATATTAATCCCACAGATGTGTTGGAAAGTTTAAAATATTGCATTTGTAAATTGAAAATTTAAAATATTGCATTTGTAAATTAAAAATATTGCCTTTGTAAATTGTCCCAGAATTTCTCACACCAGCCTTTAGCAACTTCTGTTCTCACATGGATTGAGTCTGTTATAGAATATAATGAAACTGAAGGCAGGCATGTGGTTTGCCCAGTGACATCCCTTGCCATCAGGATATCACTTGTTGTGAGACGGATGTGGATATTCCATACCTTTCACATTTTGAATAAGGATGCAGTAAACATGCACCAGCGTGTGTTCATTTTGAAGTTGAGGATGACAAGCTGACTTGCCCCCACTTCTAAAAAAAAAAAAAAAATGTGGGGGAGGGAGGAGGTCTGCTAGTTTAGACATATTTTGAGAATTGAGGACATCAGTATTAGCTTTTTGAATTTTCCAGCAAAAAAAAGAAAAAAAAATGTCTCTTAATAATACAGACTTACTTGTCGATGATCCAACCTCGTACCGGTATTTGTTTAACAGGTATCTGTTTTGCCACAAAAGCAACAAATTAGTGAATGTCTCGATGTTTGAGTCATGTAGCTGTGTCATCATTTTGAGTTATGTGATTAACACTTTGACTTCATGCCTACTTTTTATTTTACACCCGTCTGTTCTCCCATGTGTAAGCATACTATTTTAAAACATCATGTTGCAGTTAATTTAGCTCAATTTCACAACTTTTTAATCAAATTATAGAAAAATGAGCAAGAAATTAGGGAAAATAAAAATAAAAACACATTGACAAATTTCCTATTGGCCTTTAGTTCACAAATTTTGATGTGAAAATTTCCTAGAAACTGACAGCTGTTTCATTCAAGAAACATGGAATGTCTGTGCCTGGTGAATTTTCCTTGTCACTATCTGAATTGTGATTTCTAAAATTGTTGTCAGATTCACTTGTAAACATAATGAATTCAATATCTTCTTCTAAGAAGTAGCCTATTTTGGAGGTTGATCGGGCGTCACGTCTTGAATGCACCACACGTTTGCGTTATTTCCATCTCAAAACTTTCTCTTACCATCACAGGTATATAATAAATACAAAAACTAAATTTGAGATGTTGAACAGTGAAAAACTTAACTTAAGACAATGCACGGCAAAAATTTTTATTTGCGGACAGCAGTAGAATCAGTTTCACTGAGGGGCTTATGTCATGATGTGAAAGTGTTGAGTTGTTATAAATGTCTTGATGTTCGAGTCATTTGTGTGTGAGATGATCACTGTGGGTTGTGTCATTGAAACAGTGTACGTGCATGGAATTCAAGCTTTGCTCCATACTGCATTGCATAAGACTAATCTCATAAGGCCTTTGCTTTTTTTTTTGTTTTTGTTTATTATCTTGTGGGGAGGGGGTTGTTTCTTTCCTGATTAAAATACTATGATTGTAAAGAAATACACTTTCCCTTTGTGGTACTTAGTTGTTTTTGAATGTATATCAGTGCTTGTATTGCCAAAGTTTTACAATAGGATAGATTGCCTTAACTCTAGAACTGCGACCCAGCCTAAGGGCTACAACGCCCTGCGGCGCACCTTGCCCGGCTTGTCAGTCTGGATCTCGGGGCTAATAATTGGCCTCAGGGTGTTTGTTCTGACTTTAGAGACTCCGCCTTGGCTTTGGAGTGACACAATGCAGGCCCACACTGACCACCTTGCTGACCAATGTCTTTCTTTAATCCCTCCCCTAACTCCACCTTTTCTTCACATGTAATAATATTTGCAATGAGCCAATGGTAGGAGAAGGGATTGTTTTTACAAAGACATGTCAATTTCATATGGGTGCCAATTTTCTCACCCCTCGTCCCACAGACCATTCCCATTACAGATTTGCTCATAACCTGATGCAGCTGCTTGGATGACACCACTTCACATAGGGGTGTATTTACGTTTACATTATAGAATCTCGGTGTAAAGTGCAAGCTATCATCCCTGTGACCACATGGACTTAGATTATTCTTATCAGATCAGACCGGCTGACGCCGATGGGGCGGCAGTGACTACAAAGAAATGTATACAAGTGATCTACTAATGGCACAGAGTGAGAGCACAAGAGAGCTATCTGATATATAAACTAGTAGATACATAGGCTACTTTAACTTTCATTCATAGCAAATTATAGCTCACTTGTACTCTCAACAGCTTGATCGCTGGTCAATGCGAAACTTTGTTGAGTGGGTCAAGTGGTCAGGGGAATCTGCGTATTCAATATGGTATAAACAAAAAGACTGCATCTATTTGATACTCTCTCGCATCATAACAAAGTTTCTTTTGATTGTAGTTTCAGACCACTTGAGTGGGCCATGTGGCCTTTGATTTCTGTTCTTCTCTTCCGTTCAAGTGGACTTCATCTCTTGGCATGAAATTTCTCACTGTTCTATTAGGGAAAGTTTCCTTTATCTTGTGAAGGAGTGTCTATTGAGCTGCGCATACTTATTATGGCGATAATTTGACAAAACTGAGGCCCATAAATCCCAAGTTTAAGTGACATGGTGAGAAATACCACAGCGCAACGAGGAGCCCCCACGAATAAACACGGGCGTCGCATGCAAGGATTCGTTTCACCTGTCGTAAAATACGTGGTTCGCAGTTCTTGGGTTAAGTCATATCAAAGTATGAATAACTTTCCAGACTGATCGTTATGACACACATTTCATTCCAAATTTCAGTAGATTACAATTACTTAAGAACTTGAAATCATTAGGATTAATATATGCCAGGTGAGATCTGAATGATTTTAGTTTTTAATTTTGTTTTTTCAAACTGTCTTTTCATTGCAAAATTGGATTGGGTTTGTTACGTCTTTCAACCTCCTTCCTGGTGGTTATCTCGATGTCATTGCAAAAGAGCATTTTATTTCCGTTCTTTCATCATGCAGATTTATGTACCTTGTCAAATGAGAGTCAGACTGCTCAGATGAATCAAGTTCACAGTTATGCAGATCCATACAAAAAGTGGACAATACAATGTTCCCGATAACTAATTTTTTTTTTTTTTTTCACATCAGATAACGATTTCAAAGAAAGCTTGTAAATAAGAATCTGAAACGTCATCGAACATGCGAAAATTACAGGTCGGATCTGGGCTGGCTGTAGATTGACCATAATTTGCAAACTGAATGAATTTGCTTGCCTGTCCAAGTGAAATACATTTTATACATGTTTGTCAGTCAGATGTCACTGGAGCAGGTTTTGTTGAGAAAGCAGTCACAGACAGGAGGTAGCTCGGAATGTGAATGTCTCAGCACAGAACAATGGTAGTGGCTAAACTGGTTTTTCCAATGGTCAGGTCAACTGAACTCATTTCTCTCTCCACTGGTCAACTCTATTACATATACATAAAAAATTTCACATCAAACTCAATTTCACTTGGGTGCATGACATTAGTTCATATTCAACTAAGCATAAAAAATTTAATCTGGAAATCCCCGGTGGAGTGTTTGCACCCCCTACTAAAAACAGAATATTCATTTATGTGTGATACGCTCCACCACGAAATCTCACAACAATAGTAGAAAACATTTCGGGAAAAACCGAATGTTGGAAGTACAACAGGCGTTTTTCTACGTCACTAAATCATTAGGACAACTCACTTCTACTACTATTTGGAGGCCGAGGGCATCTAGGTTCAATAAGCTCACAACAAAGAGTTTTAGTCACATTTCCTACCCACCGTAACAGGGTCTAACTTGTGAGGCAAACTTGTGAATAGTTTGGAGTGTTTGTTTGTACCCTGTTGCTAAAAATAGACAAGCTTGGTCAGAACAAATTTATTGATCGTAGATCTACTGCACCAACCGTCACTTATGCTACTTTTTTTCTCTCATCACACACACAAAAATTGTCTGGATCAGAGAGTAATTACAGTCATCCAAGTACAGTCGAGTCCACGCAAACCGAACTCTGATAAAATGAATTTCTGATAAATTGATTAAAAATGAAACAATAGATTTTTTTCCCTCTTTGTGCCTATTAAATGCCTCTCGCATAAATCGAAGCCACCGCCATGTGTTTCCTTTAAATCAAACTGGTCAACGCCACCACAAAGGTAAAAATCGGGCTATTGTCATCTCCATGTGGTTTCCACCAACGTGGACGCCGGCGGATGGGGCGAGAGAGGTTAGACAATGTATTGTGCCTCGCGCGCAGCGGAAGTAGACCATGTGTTCACGGGGGGGGGGGGATAAACAGTGTATCAGGGCCAGCGCTGCCGACAATCGATCGATAATCAAGCATCCTAGCAGAGCCAAAAGTTCAAGCATACGCATAAATGTACTAGTACACCAGTTAGATCTACATGTATTACGAAGTGTGTATGTTACGCTATAATAGAGCGCTGTGCCGGTGTTATGATGTTGGTTTTCGTATCGGGACGGGATAGGCCAGATTCTACAAACCGCTAGTTTGTTGTTTTTTGCGGTTGACTCGCTTATATCCTCACAGACAATGTGATGGCTTCAGGGGTAAAACTTACTCAGCTGCCCTTTCTAAGACTAAAACATTAACAGTCCTTTTCAGGGCTAAAACTTACTCATCAACAGTTCTTTTTATGGCTCTAACTTTTCTTTACATTACTTTTGCTTTCAACACAGTCCTTATTAGGACTAGCAATTCAATCATAGAGAGGGTTTGAATTTAAGATAAACGCAAAGTTCAGGAGCCATAGCGGGATTTCTTTAGGCCTATAAAAGGAAATAATCCTGGAAAAAAATAAAATAGTGCATCATTAGTCGAGAACTCCCCCCCCACCTCCCCCCCCCCGTTAAAAATTGTAAGTAAGATTCTTTAATCGAACCCATTAGGTTGGTCCTGGCAAATTCGATTTAAGCGGACTCGGCTGTATTCAAAGATCAATGAAACAATGAAAGATCAGATCAGTAACATAGAGATGACAAAAAGTGATTGGATCAGAAATGAAAACTTGAACCACAAGAACAAACACAGACAATCAGCACATGGTATGTTCAGAGAAAAACTGAATTTGACATGAATAGCAACAGCGCATGTATAACGTCTTTTATATTAATACAACTACAGTAAATGCTATCATCCTGCTGTGGAAAAGAGTGATAGACAGGACTGTACCCTGTTCTGTCGTATTACACGAGTTATCTAAAGTCTATGATATCTATGAAAAAAAACCGGATAGTATCATTAAATGCCATTACTCACTCATTTACAACTGGAACATTTTCACAAGCTGGAACATTTTCACAAGCCGCCTTCCTCTATCCCCAAGAACTGCACTATGCAACTTCTCTATGTTGATTTTTTCCTTGTTATCACATCATTGAAAATAAAGATCATGGCAAAATTGATGAAACTATTAAAAGGGTATACATGTACATATCCAACATTTATAAAGGTTTCCCATAAACTGAGACTAGACTACGGAAACCGACAAAAGACTTATGACAGCTATTAATCATCTGCATTGGCCCCCTTTATTCAGCAGCAGACATTTAGTAAACCATGCCAACAAGAGAAAGTTGCATATATTTCATTAACGCACATTAAATTATAGTGCTGTTTTGCTATATATTACATCATAATACATGTACATGTATACATTATGATCAGACACCATAAATTTCAACCAGATTTCTACTACTGAAGTTGAATAAATTATGATTATTGTCCACTTAAATGGCCACAAAATATTAAACATATCCATTTAAACGACGTACAATTTTCCGTAACATCCATGCATATTATAATGATTATATAATTAATGCTGAAATGAAAGCACTTCATGTCACCATTCACATTAAGGATCAATCTACATTGTACATGGGTATGTCTTTTGATGATCCACATTTCCAATATACACACCCTGAAATAGGAAAATCATGATTTAGTAGGGAAAATACAAGATAATGTAAGTTTTGCAAACTGTAAGACTAGTTTTAAAATGTTGTTATCTGCACAAGTTCAAGAAGGAGCCATAGAAAAATACAGTCATGGCTTTACATTTTTTGTTCCCTCTAAAAATCTGAGTAATCAAGCTTTGCATGAATTTTATTTTTTTTTATAAAAAAAAAACTTCTGAAAATTAACAAGTCTTAATGAAAGCAATCAAACACACTTCTTGTAATGGTAATGAGTAATTGCTAACCTACGGTATCTCAAAGTTATGAAGTTCTGCATAAAAAACATGCAGTTTGAAACTATAAAAAGAATGATTACAACTTTACGTGCACTGGTCCTTTCAATTTTTGGTACGACAGTGAAAATACAACAAAAACCAAATAATGACCAAATAAAACTTCATGTCCATGCAAAGGCCCTTATCAATCACCAATCAAGGATGCAGGGAGTTAAAAAAAAAAATAAATAAATAAATAAATGATGAAATAAAACTACATTGGTCCGTACGAGGGTGGATCAAAAAGTAATGCCTGTTTGCATTTAATTCATGTATTATAGCAACTATGGAGACGTGAATCATTTCAAACAATTAGCTGAAACATTTTCAATAAGAAATCAACCTTCTGTATAGTCACCATGACGATCGATGCATCTGCACCACCATTTTATCCTTGACAGAAATCCATTTTGGAAAAATGCCACATCAGGCTGCCTCAGCTCACCCACATCTGGAGTGCGTTCTTGACTCCATCGAGGTCGTCGAATCTCTCATATTCCACAAAGACTGTCCTTCATGGATGGGAAAAGATGAAAGTCTGATGGACCGAGGTCAGGACTGTATGGAGGACGAGGAGTCACAGACCAACCCATGCAGGCAATCCAAATGTGGGTGAAGCAGAGTCATGTGGATTTTTTTTCCAAAATGGATTTCTGTCTCGGATAAAACGGTGATGCAGATGCATCGATCGTCGTGGTGACTATACTGAAGACTGATTTCTTGTTGAATATGTTTCAAATAATTGTTTGAAACTGAAACGATTCATATCTCCATAGTTATCGTAATACATGTACATGAATTAAATGCAAACAGGCATTACTTTTTGATTCACCCTTGTACACTATCAATTACAAAATTGTCATAGGTACATGAGATTCAAGGAAGAAAAAAAAAAAAGCATAATAGATGTAAATGAATAAAAAAATACATGTCCCGATCCTATCAATTAAAATGACAAAAACTGGGGAGGAAAAAAAGCGAGATAAAAGAAATGGAAAACAGTAACAAAGGAGTAGGATGAAGTATTGCAGGGACTATAAACTATAATGCAGTAACATGTCGTAGGAGTATTGATAGATAAAGATTCCAAATTTATGTAGATCATCAAATAATATCTCTATTTACAATGCCAAAGAGATTAATCAACAGCAACAAACAAAATGGCAATAACAGTCCAGTTAAAAAAAAAAAGCAGTAGTCTATTCATATTCCATAGAAAGTTCTATGGCTGCATATTTGTTACAATGGTAGTGATCTGGAGAAACTTGTCAGGTGATCAAATAGTTGCCAAATGAAATAAAAACTTAAAATCTTTCAACAATTGTTATTCTCTAAAAGATAATTTCAAATGGCTCTCAACATATCAACAACTATATGAAACTGGGGAATATTTTACTGGCCCCACATCAGTCTTCAAAGCCATGGCAGACATCAGTATTCAACATTAACGTGTGCATTTAACTGAAACTGAAACATCTCACCATCTGACAGATTTCTATCCTCTCCTTACACCAAACATACATGTGCTTCTTTAGCTGAACATCCAATATTAATGACATACCACGCAGTGCTCTTCTATCACCATCAAACAACCTCTCATATGTGTATGTACATCTTGTTCTAATGCGAACAGAATAATTAGCACCAGTACAAATTTGTGAGCCTAGCATGAAAATCGCTAGAGTATATTTTCAGAGAATTTACCTCAAATTTCCTAATATTTTTTTCTTTATTCTTGACTTTTTCTGAGGCCATATGCTATTCTAGTTGCTCCAGGTTTACATTCCATGACGTTCGGCTATCTGCACCTTCAATTCTGACTGTTCTGAGTTAATCTGTCCCCGTTTTTTTTTTGTTTTTCTTTTTACTTGGGCTTTCTTGATCTTAGCTTAAAAAAGTGTGAAATGTGACCCATTTACAATTTGTTCCGAGGACTTCAATTCCTTAGCTATAGCTAAAATCTCAACATTTGGGCGTCCATGAAGCCAAAGTACTAACATCAGAGGAGGGGAATCTAAGAATTTCAATTCCATCTTATACCAAAGCCTGTTTGCACTAAGTTAATAAATTAATTAAAGCAAAGATTCTGATTTGTATATTGATTTTCCTGCCTGATGATGACAATGTGTAACCCCACTGCAAACATGCCAGAAGTCAGTCAGTCAAATACTGTACATAGGTCTGTTTTTAAACAATGACCATCTGTGTAAGTCATTTTCTTCAACCAATTCTCATGGTCATACATAGAGACAAAACATATACATGTAATATTAATGGTACAACGATAATATATTTCTGAAATATTCTTTCCTTTTAACAATCACAAATTTAAATATATGTAAGTCAGCCTGTGTAAGTAATACTGGGGATATAAACCAATAATAACTCCATCACCTCAACATATTACATGTATATACATGTAGACTGGTTCTTCACAACATGCTGAAATAGCAGAAAAACTGACAGAAAACATGACTCGTATGAATGAATAAAAGATGACTGATGCGCACAATCCCCTTCAAATGTCGCAACCTATTCAAAAATGTTTCACAGCTAAGCTTCCTCCTAATTTCAGGGAAAGCAGAATGAGTGGGAAAGTTATCCTATATGCTGGAAAGTTAAACAATGGAAATGAGTTGAATGAGTTGAAAAGTTAACAATTTCTAATTTCTGACGAGTTTAAGGAATGGTTAGCATGACGTGTGGAAAGAAAGGTGTGCAATTTGGAATGAGTGGGAAAGCCATCAAACAGTTTGGAATGAGGGTCAAAAATACAGTCTGAGAAAGAAATCTGGAATGAGAGGAAAGACAAGCATTAAATAATGTGGAATACCAACTGGTGAGAAGGGCTGCACAAAAATATGAACACTTTAGAATGCATGGAAGGTAAGTGTGCAATCTGAAATGAGTGGGGAATGTCATTTAAAAATCTGGACAGTTTGCGGTGCGGAGATAAGTTTAAAGTGCCTCTGTGTGTGCGGCGAATCCAGGTGTGTGCTGGGCAAGCCACACTGTGTTCTTCCATATCTGTGAGAGTGTTTGTTTGTTTGTTTGAAGTTGCCGTGGCTGGTGCTTGGTATCTATTTACACTCATCTGAAACCTGGCTAAGAATCTGAAGTTATATTTTGATCATTTTGACTCTGACATCCCATAATTTTATGACCTGCCTGCTCGACTAACCCAGTAGTGACAACTTGCGGAACACAATGCAAAACGATGCTGTGGTAATGTACACACGAACGCACACTCCGTAAAACACAGGAATACTATAACCACCTCTCCCATCAGCCTTTCTTCGCACAACCAAAATTTACGTTGCTATGTCCGTGCAGACAGCAGAAGATGTGCCGATTTACTAAAATTGCTGCCTAAACTGTATGATCAGCTTAACAAAATGTGGATGAAAGAATGAAATTCGGCACAGCCTATGTGAGAAAATCTGCTAAATAATTTTTCAAACAAATGAAATGAATATAAAGAGTGTCAGTCAGCACTTTCATGCCGCAAATACTGGTAAATTGCATATTTGCCCATCAATATCTTAATTGTAAAGCAAACCACTGTGGTAAATACCTGCACAAAAATCTTGGATAATTAACGAACAGACAAAACTTTTCTCAATTTCCAAACTGGCATTTTTTTTTTTTTTGCAGTTGAAAAACTTTGCCTGCTTGTAGTTTGCTAAACCTAACAAAAAAAAAAAAACGTGCACTTGCTTGTTTGAAAAAAGATCAGCACCATACCAAAAAGTTTGTTTATGTGTGTGGACAGGCACATGAATATACAGTATAGATATATATTTCATGAAAGCACAATTTATAATATTGCAAAAAAATGGACTTCATGGAAAGTACAAAAATTGCTAAAAGAAATAAGTATAGGATAATCTTCTCAATAGAAACATTTACATATATTATAGAATTCTCATTTCATTGTCCTATGTTATTCATCAAAATAGTTGCCTTTTTCTTGTAAAAATAATAACATTCGAAATTAAAGCATTGAAAGTTGTGCTCTGGCTGATTGCCAACTGCATAGGATCAAGGTTTTGTAAGATGATATGAATGATGTTGGTGTAAAAGGGAGCAAACTTTGGTGGTGTATTCCATGGCTCATAGTTAAATCATTTCTGAAGTATAGGGTCATAGTGGTGATAAAAATCTGTAAACATGACGATAAGTCCACTTGAACTGTCAAATTATTTCAGGGTATGAGAAGTTCCACAATGAGCTGTCATGTCCTTTCTGATGACAGGACAAAGTCAAATGTCAGGTTTGATTGTGACTTCTTATCTTATTGCTGTGGTCAAATGGAGTCAGTGTTCATTTCTATAGCAGTGATAATGTCAGGTCTTATATATATGACTGTGACTTCCGCGATCCGATGCTATCTGTGGTCACAGAAAGTCTAAGTTCATTTCTCTAACTCAATGTTGATCTTAGGTTCAATGTATGGCTGTGAATTCTGACCATGTTGCTAGGGTCAGGGGAAGACTGTTTATTTCTGCAACAATGATAACATCTTGTTCTACATGTCTTGTGGCCAGTCAGAATGAGCTGTAAGTCACCGGACTCGAACAGAGAATTCAGGGGTTGAAGATATTGTACAAATTCAAAGAACATTGATTTCTGAATAAAGAAATAATGCTCATATGGACAGATTATAAGTATATCAGGATGCTGTGAGGTGGGTATTTAGATTTATGTACTAAACTGTTCATTTTTTCCAAATTTTTCTACTGATTTCAGCCAGTATTGAGGTGTCAACCCCCGTTTCCTCAATTCGCAACATATTTGACCACATACAAACCAGCTCAAAACTTTTTGCACCACAGGAAAATGTATGAAATATGGCTTTTTACGTAGTAAAACTCAGTTTGGTGGGAAACTTGATATACGGCTCTTTGTGATCGGCTGCGAGACATATGACTCTGGCTTCTGATTGTGTAGCTGTGATCTGAGCAAAACTGTATCTTTCTACAGCAGTGATAAAATCTTGTGCTATGTACGACTTGACCTCGTAGTTTTCAACAATGGTCAGAGGTAGACTTTTTTTTTTATTTCCCCACCAGACAAGATTTGGTCCCATACATGACTGTGACTTTTGATTTCTTGCTGTGGTCAGAAGACTATTTCTGTGGAGGAAGTCATAATCTTCATTGTCTGTCTGTAACTTCTGATCATGTTGTCATCATGAGGGGGAAGACTGTGTCCATCTATGTCTGCAGCACCAATAAATTCTTGTCTTATCTATAATATCTGGAATGTGGGCAGCCCTGCGAAGGCTTCTGTTCCTGAAAAAAATAAACGACAAAACCCTGACTTGAATGTCATGACGACTTTCTGAGCTATAAAACACAAGTAAACACACGAATTACGAGTACATAGTCATAGTATTTGAATTAAGGCATGACAATGAAAATTCAAAAACCGAACAAATTTCAATTTTCTTTTGTGTGCTAGATAATCATATCCCTACTGACATGAAATAAAGAAAAAAATAAGCGACGTAGCACGATCAGTGGTGACCATTTTAAGACTTCAAGACACAAAGACATATAACTTGATGTGAAAATCTTAAAAACTTTGAAAGACATTATGAAAATTCTTTCTGCGTATTGAAGGCAAGCGCATGCTGCATCTTTGAGTTATCGTGTCAGTAATTATGTAAGTTTGTGAGTTATTTTCATACATCAGAGGGACCCCCTTTTTTTTCATAAATTACTTTTTTTCATAAATTCTTAAAATTATCCCACACTTTCATCAATTTTGACCTATAATACATGCCAGATTAATATCTGAGACTTCACAATTACCCTACTGGATAGATCAACGAGAGTGATATGAGTTAATCATTGGCATACCTATCTGCTGAAGCTTCTGTGATTTATAAGATCATACCTAAAGGAAAAATTTCAGTTTGTGAAACTGGTTATCATGATAATATTTTACGCTTGAGGTGCTTTAAAAACCTATAAAGTGCACCATTTCTGCATAGCTGATCCAATTCAAGTATTGCTCTTGAAAGTGGGAATGTTGAACTACAATAATTGACTAAACCCAAAAGATGCCACAGTTTTACCCAGATTTGATTTTTCTCACCTGTTACTCCCCCCCCCCCTCCCCCCTCCAACCTTCTTCCCTTTTCAGAGTATAGACAGAAGAGAACAGATTGCAGTGCAGATGAAATTGGTATGTGTCAGATAATCGATGCCACTTACTAGCAATGCCAATCGAGCGCCGAGTGTTCTGCCGAGAATTGGCCGAGGGGGTGTTTTTTGGGACGTGGGAAAAAGAGAGTCGCCCCTTTGACACGTCGCCCCCTCTCACACCGTTGTTTGTGAATGGATATGAATGAAACTTGGCAACCACTCAGAAAAGAGGTTACTCTAATGTTATGCAAGCGTACAATTTTCGGTAACACGTGGTTCTTGAATAAATCGCCGTGAGAAAATTCCGTGTGGTGTATTTCGAAAACTTTAATAAGCTGTGGATTGTACGTAAGGCAGGTAAGTTGTCAACCTTTCTTCTTTAATGTCTTAAAATTTCATGCATCTGTGTCAAGTACTTTTTGCGCAGTCCTTACAAA